>BDSL01000126.1:0-255504 GCA_003116995.1 Yamagishiella unicocca | reverse complement strand
TCGACCGCAGCGACGTTATTGGTCAGGCACATCGCAAGGCAAGCAAGGTACGCACAGTAGTTGTGTCGGGCCCGCTGGGTTTCGGTTTGGGGTGAGGTGTGGCCCGGGCAGGCAGGCCACCTGCTGACCAGCGACTAGTAATGTCAGGTTCGGAAATCCTTGTTGGGCTGCCAGTCACGGGGCTTGTGGGTATCTCGATGGGTCGGTCGGGTGGGGCAAGGCATCTGCTGCACTGCTCAGCCAGTACTTCAGCCAGCCAGCCAACCTTTCAGCGCCAGCCAGCCGTCAGCCACCCGCGCAGCCTTCAGCAGCCAGCTTCTCAGCAGTAATCCAGCCTTTGGTGTAGCGGATGCCTTGCCCGGCCGTTCGTCCCGGCGTTGCCTGTGTGCCCAGCCCCATAATAAGTACACGTCACCGTTGTGCATCGTGCACCAACTACTGATACACGCCCCCGCCTCCTCCCACTCCACTTTTGCCACTCTACATACATCGCCCGAGCTCTCCTGCGCTTCGTCGCTGGAGACCTACGTGCAACTGCTGCGCCCCGGCCGGACTCCCTGCTGCGAGGATCTGCGCCTGCAAGGGCCGGGAGGGCTTCCGTGATACTCGGCAGTGTACCCTTTGCCAACCCGCTGGCCAACTGCTGGTGACCGTCTAAAGCTAAGGTATGTAGGTGCGGGTCCTGGGGGAGGGGGGTTGGATGAGGGAGGTGCACGATGTTCACAGCAGCGTACACGGGGTTCACTTGTTCATGCACGCGGGATGCAATACATGCTGGCGCGTAACAAGCATTTATCGCGAATCAACTAACGCAGCCCTCATCAATGGTGCTCCCGCAGATATCCTACGCTCGCTGCAGGCGGGGGAGTTCCGCCGGCATCGGTTCGGCGGTGGCAAGCAGCTTCCGCCGTCGTAAGCTAACCGGCGCCGCTTCTGGCTGGACAGCAGACGCGCGCCCACCACGGAGGAGCTGCTTCGGCCGTCGCGGAGTCCTTTCCAGGTAGTGTGCTTGCTCAGGGATGGGTGCGCTTCGGAGGTCATGCACGGCGCGTGCTGGTCTGGATTTTGGGTCACGTACGGCATGCTTCGGGCTTGGGTTTAGTAATAAGTGCGGCAGCCGTGGGCTCGGGTTTGGGTTTGACGTGTCATGTGCCGGGCCGGAATTCACGTGTTGCGTTATTGGTTAGGGATGGGGTAGGGCCCTTCAGGAGCTTCGCGTTTGGGACTGGGTTTCGCCTGCGGCGGCACGGCTGCGTGCTCGCGCGCGGGCAGGTTCGTTTGTTCCGTCGTGTCCGACCGGGCGTGTGGATGAGGGGGGGGTGATTGCGTTACGAGCACGAGGTCTCTGGCGGCCCCCCCCTCCGGGGTGATTACGCTAGCGCGCCAGGACGATAGCGGCCCCCGTACTTATTCCCGCCTTCGTTTCCATTCCCGCAGGACTACTGGAGCTATCTAGCTCAATGCGGGCGGTAGACCCGCCCGCAGGTCTCCATGTGGGCGGTTTCCCGCGGATTAAGGGCGGCTGGGCTTTTTCAGGATGCTTGCGATGCGGCGGTGACGAGAAGCGCCGTTGCTACTGCTGCGGCCGGCGGCAACTCGAGCTCGACCGCAGCGACGTTATTGGTCAGGCACATCGCAAGGCAAGCAAGGTACGCACAGTAGGTGTGTCAGGGCCCGCTGGGTTTCGGTTTGGGGATGAGGTGTGGCCCGGGCAGGCAGGCCACCTGCTGGCACGACTAGTAATGTCAGGTTCGGAAATCCCTTGTTGGGCTGCCAGTCACGGGGCTTGTGGGTATCTCGATGGGGTCGGTCGGGTGGGGCAAGGCATCTACTGCACTGCTCAGCCAGTACGTCAGCCAGCCAGCCAGCCAGCCAACCTTTCAGCGCCAGCCAGCCGTCAGCCACCCGCGCAGCCTTCAGCAGCCAGCCAGCCGTCAGCCACCCGCGCAGCAGCCTTCAGCAGCCAGCTTTCTCAGCAGTAATCCAGCCTTTGGTGTAGCGGATGCCTTGCCCGGCCGTTCGTCCCGGCGTTGCCTGTGTGCCCAGCCCCATAATAGGTACACGTCACCGTTGTGTATCGTGCACCAACTACTGATACACGCCCCCACCTCCTCCCACTCCACTTTTGCCACTCTACATACATCGCCCGAGCTCTCCTGTGCTTCGTCGCTGGGGACCTACGTGCAACTGCTGCGCCCCGGCCGGAGCTCCCTGCTGCGAGTATCTGCGCCTGCAAGGGCCGGGGAGGGCTTCCATGATACTCGGCAGTGTACCCTTTGCCAACCCGCTGGCCAACTGCTGGTGACCATCTAAAGCTAAGGCATGTAGGTGCGGGCTGTGGCGTCTGCCATTTGTTGGGAGGGGGTTTTAGGGTATTTCAGGGCCCTCAGACACTATGCGCGGGCTGTGGCGTCTGCCATGTGTTGGGAAGGGCGGTTGATGCCATGCGCGGGTCGTAAAATCTGCCATGCGTTGCGAAGGGGAGAGAGGCCAGGGTTTGGTAGTAAGGCGACAGTGCGGCATGCACCGGGCTCGGGTTTGGGTTGAGGCATCGTGCGCCAGGCAGTGGGTCGTATGGGTTGGATGGGATGCGTATATTCGTTGCCTTCAGAGGAGCTCATCGGTCTTACTTCGCGCCAATCCTGAAGGTAGGACTTCGCGCAAATTCTGAAGGTAGGATCCTCTGCTCCGGGATGGGAAGGCTTTGGGGGCATACCCCAATACCTCGTTTAGCTTCAAGTCCTACGCTGAAGACCGGCCTACGACCAAGACCTGCGCTCAAGACCGCTCAAGGCGACCACACAAGCAAGACCTTTCCCATCCCTCTGCGGGCGCCTCTTCTCACCGCCTCCTCCTCCTTTCCGGTTTACAAGAAGGATCAGGAGGCGCCGGCTTTGAGCGAGCCGTCATCGGCTATAAGCAATTGGAGGATCACCTGGCATTGGCCTTCTGCCGCCTTGGGCACCAATGGGAGGATAAGGAGGCGATTATTGCCATCGGGAGGATTAGGAGGCGCCGGCCTTAGGTCGTTTCCTGTTTATAAGGAGGATCAGGTGACGTCGGCCTTGATGAGCCCGGATCGGTCATTACAAATGGGGAAGTCTGGGGCCAACAGGCTTGAGCCGGCATCAGTTATAATGGGAGGACCAGACGGCGTCGGCCTTGAGCCGGCGTCAGTTTTTGGCACCGGGAGGATCAGGTGGGCCTGACCTTGAGCCCGCATCAGGTATTAATGGGAGAATAAGGAGGCATCGGCAAAGAGCCCATTCTCGGGAAGATGAGGTGGCGTAATAGGCCGGCGTCTGTAATTAGCAATGGGACGATTAGTTGGCACCGGCCTTGAGCCGACTTGCGCACCGATGGGAAGATCAGAAGGCGGAAAATTTCCGGTACTAATCTGTAAACCCTTGTTAAACAATTGAATGTAAGAATTTGTACCCGAGTTCTAACCGACTCTCTCGCACGGCAACAACCCCTCGTAGCGACGTAGGAGACACCGCCGCTGCCGTGCAGTCCCTTCGCCAGGAGCACTGTACGCAAAAACATTCGCACCGGCAACGGTGCCGCGGCCTGGACCCGATCCGTCCCTGACCGCTGTTTTGAGCACGAATAAAAGCCACAGTGCTGCGTTCAAAATTTCTTCAGCCGATGCCGTGAACCGTTTCCCCAGCTGCTCTCGTTTGCACGGCTGCACGCTGCACGGGGCCGGCTCCCGGCGGCCGGCCTGGCCGCAGGTCGGGGTCCTCATCGCCGGCGAGGGCCACCCCCATGACCGGATAGCAGCGCGGAAACCCGTTGAAGGAAACCCCGTAGGAGAAAAAGGGGGACTTGCTAGCAAAGGAAGATGAGTTCAGAACCGGGACGGGGGATGAGGACCGGGCGCCACAGGGACTTAAGAGGTGGGGCCGGAGTCGCGGAGGGGGTTTCTCGAGGTGGGGTGCCAGAACAGGTGCCAGGACAGGAGGAGGGGGCAGCGGCGCCATTACCTGTCATCCAACTACCTCATCCTGTGTGCACGCACACTCTGCTGCCCGGGCGCAACGCAGCGACAACGATGACCCACCGTGCGCGTCCCAGCGACTGGCACACTGCCAGCCGGTTCCCCCGCAGCGCCATCACTCGTGTGGAGCGCAGGCTGAGCAGCAGCGTGGTACCCCGCCCCGCAGTGCTCCCGCGCGTGCAGCAGCCCGCCGCCCCGCATGTCCACGCAGCCGCGCCACAGGTTGCACACGTACCGGTAACGGCCCACCATCAGCAGACACAGCGCGGGATTCTTGGGCTTAGCGCCGCATTCGGGGCAGGTGGCTTCCGCGAAATGCAGGAAGAGCTTCTGGAACAGCTGCGGCTGCGCGCGGTATCAGCGAGGGCGGCGAGGGCAGGCCTCGGTGCCACACCGGCCCGGCATAGGAAGACTGCTGCTGTAGCGGTTGCAATGCTTCGGCAGGTGGCCTCGCCCCCTCCGAGGTTGCCACCACGCCGCCGCCGCCTCCCTGCCCACGCTGCCGCCGCTGCCTGGGTCCCCGGCGCTGCCCTTCCAGGGCGTCGACGACGTCTGTGAGGCCCAGCGCCGCCGCCAAGTGCCCTGCCAGCGCCGATGCGCATGGCGCCGCCTGCAGCTCCGCCGCCTCCACCGCCTGCGCCGTCTCGGCGGGTGGGTGGCGATCAGGCTTCCCTCGACCCAACCCATCCTTACGGTTTTTTTGCTTTTGGCTCTCAGCCCATCGCGGGCTATTCCCTTGGGTGGTTTAGTTTTCTAGTCAGTCGAATTGGTAGTGGTCCCGTCTGTGGTTTTCCTGTGGTTTGGCCGGGGTTGGGCGCTGGCCGTCGCCCGGGTACAGCATTGCAGCGCCAGCAGGAACTCGCTTCCGCTTTGCACCTAGTTATTACCCAGCTTTATCAGCCAGCCTACGCACCATGTTGCCCCTTAGGCAAACACCAGTGCAGCGATACCGAAGACAATCGTCTACAAACTGTAGTACAAACTTACGCGAATGACCGCACAAATGCGAAACAGTTGATTATGGCCCGCCAGTGTCGCGATGCGACGGCCGCCGCCCGGACTGCAGACACAGTGAGGTTGTAACACCGGGGAGGCATTGGATATCGTCAGTAATAATATGTAGGGAGCTTTATTAACGTATTATATGTGCATACCTGTACATGCGTGCAGGGCTGCCGCATTTGACGAACCCGACCAGCAACGCTTTGTTTGGCGCCTTGAGTCTTGCCATAAGAATTGATATATTACTGAGATGCATCATGCAAAACGTATGGCATGATGCGCCGGCATTACGTGCTGCCGGACAACATATTTGTGACACAGGCGCCTCGGCCGACGGCGGCCCCACAATTCGTTTGAATGAGTTAAAGATGTTGGGCTACGATTACTGCGTATCATATGATATGTATGGAGCACATTGCACCTGTTAAACCTTTGACAAAACCCCGCCGGCGTGAATCGTTTCTTAGATACCCAAATGCCCACTTTGATGTACCTTTATAAGAAGTATATGAAGACCCTGGAGATCACACATGTTAAGCTTGTCAAGTGCAGTTGAGGCTCGAGTGCGGTTTGGCAGCCCAACCCGCTCCTAATATCTCCAAAATAGATTGGCTCAACCCTTGTAATGGATATCATAACGACGGCTCTTGGTATCGACCTTCCACTGGCCTTCGGTACGACAACAAGCACCACATCTCCAGGCCAATTGACTATTTATCCTTTCAATTATTGCACTATAAACAGATGTAAATACCAGATCAGTCTTCCTTCGCAACCTTTAATAACCATACGGTGAAACCATAGCATTCCGGCTTCGGCAACGCCTATGACGAGATCATTCCTCGCAACAGATGTCTTGCCGTTTTCCTTCGAGTTTTGTACGCGGCCGTGAATGAGGTTCTCGAGGCGGAGGCTTTCGCATCCGGTAAGTAAGAGCAGTAGCCCGGCGCTATTGCCCGGCGCGATACGCGTCGCAAGCTCTTTCCATATCCAGAGTCTATGTAATCCCGTCACGACCACTTTGCAGGTTTGCTCCATATGTCGTCGTGGTAGCGGGCACCAAACCTGCGAACGGGCGCAATTTATGTCTCTGGCGGCCTTATTCTTACCGACAACTGTTGTTCAATCTCCAGTTCTTATTCCCTTATTTTGAATATACCTACTCCGTGTCGGATTTGCGCTACAATGGGAATTCACCGACTTACCAGCTCGGCAAAACATACATGTCACACCCGAAGTCAACCAAGGCCGGCAACAGCAACTTCATTAAGATGTAGACACAAGGTAGGTGACAAGTTTGATTGTGTGGCTGGCTGAGAGGGTCAATGCGCTGCGAAATGGCCATTGGCTACTACTGCAGTGATGCTCATGTCAGAAGGCCAGAGTCGACCACCGTAGCGCGTCAAACGGCCATTGCAGAGGCTTTGAAGGTTATCTTCGAACAGCTTACATTGCGAACGCTTTTAGCATGCAAACGGTTTGGACGCGCACATTGCGACTAATGCCAACCGCCGCTCTCCGCCCCGTCTTCAACGTTCCCCTCAATGCCACGCCTTCACAGATTCTTCTAGCAAATGGTTTTACATTTACCTAGTGTCTACATATGGTTCCTCAGGATTCTCACATCCATCGACTTCCCGTTATCGACTAGAGGCCCCAAGAATGCATGCCTCAACCCTGACGGCCTTCCTGAAGCCTTGTAAGGCTTGTAAACACCACGCACGATGTAATCAAGACCTATGCTCATCAAGACATGCCGACAGGCAACATCTCCCTACGCAAGTAAGGTCAGGTTCGGGGAACCTTCGTTAGGCTGCCAGTCACGAGACGTTTGGGTACCTTGATGGGGTCGATCGGGTCGGGCGGGCAAGGTATCTGCTGCACTGTTCAGCCAGAACTTCAGCCAGCAGCCAGCCAACCCTTCAGCGTCAGCCACCCGTCAGCCACCCGCGCAGCAGCTCCGCAGCCAGCCTTTTTTTTGCAGCAGTAACCCAGCCTTCGGTGCAGCGGATGCCTTGCCCCGCCCTTCATCCTGGCGTTCCAAGTGTCCATGTATGCCAAGCCCCATATGTAATAAGTACACGTTACCATTGTGCACCGTGCACCAACTACTGATACACGTCCCCACTTCCCCGCTCCCACTCCACTTTTGCCACTCTACATACGTACATCGCCCGAGCGAGCTCTATCTCCTGCTCTTCGCACAAGACGCGCGCGGGGCACGTAAACACCATCGATTACGACGTAATCAAGACCTACGCTCAAGATGGGCCGACAGGCAACACCTACGCTCAAGACTAAGGCCTACGCACAAGACCGACAACCTGCCTACACGCAAGACCAAGGCCTACATTATTCGAGACCTTCTCCACCCCACCCCACCTACTCCTCCCCTCACCTCCTTCTCCTCCTGGGCTGGGTTTCGGTCTTGGATTGGCACTGGGTGTTGCTCGGGTCCCTGGCAACACCCAGCAGGGACGGCACTTGGCATTTTCTGTAAGACACATCAGATTTTGACACGCACCCACCTTTCCGCTAATGCAGGTTGTCACGGGGCTTGTAAACACCACGCACGATGTGATCAAGACCTACGCTCATCAAGACGGGACGACAGGCAACACCTACGCTCAAGACTAAGGCCTACGCACAAGACCGACCTACCTACACGCAAGACCAAGACCTACATTATTCGAGACCTCCTCCACCCCACCCCACCTCCCCCTCCCCCCACCTACCTCACTCCTCCTGGGCTGGGTTTCGGTCTTGGATTGGCACTGGGTGTTGCTCGGGTCCCTGGCAACACCCAGCAGGGACGGCACTTGGCATTTTCTTTAAGACACATCAGATTTTGACACGCACCCACCTTTCCGCCCTACCCCTAATGCAGGTTGACACGGGGCTTGTACTTGTAAACACCACGCACGATGTAATCAAGACCTACGCTCATCAAGACGGGACAACAGGCAACACCTACGCTCAAGACTAAGGCCTACGCACAAGACCGACCTACCTACACGCAAGACCAAGACCTACATTATTCGAGACCTCCTCCACCCCACCCCACCTCCCCCTCCCCCCACCTACCTCACTCCTCCTGGGCTGGGTTTCGGTCTTGCGTGGATTGGCACATGCTCGGGTTCCTGGCAAGTGGCAACACCGATCCAGGGTTTTCTTTACCCATCGCATTAGAGTTTGACACGCACCCACCTTTCCGCCCTACCTGTTATGCAGATTGTGCCCTACCAGGTTCAGCAGAGGTGCTGGCGATGGTTTAGTCCTTGCGATTGCGGCTCTTAGTTTGGTACTGCTAACGGTAAGGGACCTCGCTCGCCTCGTCAATGCCGCGATGACTGCGCCCCATGATTTGATTACCTCCACATGTGCGCGCGCTTCAGAGCTGTACGGACGGCGGCGCCGCGATGCAAGGTGGCGTCCCCCTTGGCGCGTTATCGGGACGGAGGCCGAGGCGCGCCAACTAACGTGTCGCCGTACGTCATGGTCGCCACGCACGTGGTGCCCGGCCTTCGTTCGTCACCTGCCTTTGCGGCGGTGGGTGCCCTCCTGCTCGTTGCGCTTTCCATGAGGGTTATGATCGCATCATAGGCGGCATGCACATGCCGATGTCGAGCCCAGCTGCCCGCACTTGCCGGAACTGCTCGCTGTTTTCGTGTCATTCAAAACCCTCACAAGTCGCTTACGTTTTCCTCTCGCTGCCAGCAGGCAGGGTCCAGCATACGTTGTGCCCCTCGTCGTTGCATGGTGAACAATTCGCAACAACATCGTTGTACAGCTGCAATTGATAGTGAATCAAGTTGAAGGTGAGATATTACCTACCGTACATCAGCGAGCAGGAACCGTAGTACACCTGTACGGTGCAGCTAGCGTTGATTAAGGCGTGTGACATCTTGCTAATTTGCCAAAAAATGGAGTCAAACGATACGTCTTCCGCGCTTCAGGCCATCAAGTATACGCGTGGCAGCTTGCAGTTGCTGGATCAGCGGCTGCTGCCTTTCAAGACGGTCTACTTAGATGTACCGGACGTAAAGGCAGCATGGACCCAGATCCGAGATATGGTTGTGCGCGGAGCGCCGGCGATCGGCTGCACCGGCGCGCTGGCCATGGCGGTGGAGCTGCACACGAGCAAGGACGCTGGCAAGGCATTCAGCTCGGTCGAGGAGACCGTAGATTTTATTAATTCAACGTTGGATTACCTTGTCACAAGGTGCGCGACACGAGTTGACGACTCGATTGTAAATAGATGCGCAATTTCAGAACGCCCCAAAAGGCGGAAGTATAAGGCTGGAATCTACACGTTCATAGTGACCATTTTTGTGCTCATCATGCGACGGCCTCTATGGCCCCGTGGCCTCTGCGGCCACGCCGACTTTGGTTTCCATCGTCAACGGAGGCATTTTACTGTTTCCGCTACAGCCGCATCACCCCCCTGGCTGTCCATGGCGTGGATCCAGGCGTGCATTACACATGCCATGCACCGCTCCCTCACACTCCGCGCCGGCCTCCCTCCTTCCCTGCCGACCCGCTCCCCGCACATTCCCCCCTTTCCGCCCCTTCCACTCTCCCCAACCAGCCGTCCCACCGCCGTCAATCTGGCAGACGCCGCCAACAAGTTGAAGGCGGCGACGTCTCAGGCCGCTGCCGCCACCTCCGCCACCCCCACCTCGATTTGCGCGAGAGTCATTGACGCAGCGGAGGCTTTCCTGGCGGACGACATAGCAGCGAACAAGGTGAGGAGGGGGCTGGGCGGGCCACGCGTCCACGCGGACAAGGTGAAGAGGCATGGAAGGCCTGCGTGTCATATAATAAAGTCTAGGCTGGCCCTCAGCGATGCAGCAGCGCATGGAGGGCAGGGCGGGTAGGGCAGCAAAGGGCAGGGCGGGTAGGACGGCTCTGGGCATAGAGAGCTGGGCGGCGGCGTAGCGCAAAGAGGATAGGGCGGTGGCGCAGGGTGTGGAGGGCAGGGCGGTGCCGATCGTGGCTGGTAGGGCAGCGCCGGGCGTGGAAGGCAGGGCGGCGCAGGGCATGCGTGTCTGGCGAAGGTGTTGGTGTTATTGGGAGGCCGTTGGAGTGTCGTAAGTGCCCGGTTGTGCTGGGCGGCGTGAATGGAGTTGGCTACAGCCGTGCAGGGCCCGGCAGCTGGCCAGCTGGTTACTGCAACCAGGCTGGCCAGTGGCGGCCAGAGGCCGGACATCGCATCAACGGGGTGCCTGCCCCGAACCCTGACTGTCATACGTAGTCCCGGGTTAAACCATCAGCGATCAGTAACCGTTACTCGCCCCGGGCCCCTCGCCTCACAGGCCATGGGCGCCACCGGCTCCGCCGCGCTGCTGGCTGCCGCCCGAGTTCGCGGCCGTGGTGTGGGCGGGCGGCTGCGTGTGCTGACACACTGCAACACGGGCAGCCTGGCCACCGCCGGGTACGGCACCGCGCTGGGGGTGATCCGCGCGCTGCAGGAACAGGGCGCACTGGAGCACGCGTTCTGTACGGAAACGCGGCCGTACAACCAGGGTAAGGAGCCGGTTGGGGGGTATGAAAGGGAGCCCAAAGGTTGGAAAATGAGACAGGTGGGCATAGTGGGCATGTGGATGGACGAGGGCCGGCGGGCAGGTGTGTGGACTTGGTGGGAGAGGTCGGGGGAAAGGTACCGCCGTGGGTTCTGGCGACGGTTTGGGTCGGACCCCGCCCCCGCGCCCGCTCTCGCACCCCCACTCGAGTCCCCCGCCGTCGGTCCCTGGGCCCTGGCCCTCCTCTACAACGGCCACAACCTATTCTGCGCTACTGTCCCCCGCACGCTTACACATAGCCTGACCCCCACCCCGCCCTTAGGCGCTCGCCTGACCGCCTTTGAGCTGGCGCACGACAAGGTTCCCTCCACCCTCATCTGTGACTCGGCAGCGGCTGCCCTCATGGCGGCGGGACAGGTGGACGCGGTGGTGGTGGGCGCGGACCGGTGAGAGGACTCGCGGGGGGGGGGGTTGCGCAGGCTGGGGGCAGGGGCGGGCGGGGGTTTGCGACTATCATCGTCTGCACAAGGGGCGGAGGCGGCTAATTAGTTACAACCTGGAATGGGCCGTAATGCATTGGCTCTTGAGGATTCGGGCTGGTGGCTGCAACCCTCCCACCTGCTGACATCGGTGCTCCCCGGGTGGTGCCCTGCCGGTCGGCCCTTCCTCCGGTCTCCCCGACTCCGCCTCTTCTCCCTCGCTGGCCCGCCTCTTCTCGGCCGCTGTTTCTTCTGCCGCACCCCACCCCCAAACCCTGATCCCCGGCTCCACCGCAGCGTGGTCGCCAACGGTGACACCGCCAACAAGATCGGGACCAACGCACTGTCCATCGCGGCCGCCCACTTCAACATCCCCTTCTTCATCGCCGCACCCACCACCACGCTGGACCCCGACATGCCCTCGGGGGACCACATCGTCATCGAGCAGCGCAACCACGAGGTGCGGAACCCCCCCTCGAGCCCGGTCTCCCGCACAAAAGATACACAAAGTCGTCGTTCCCCAAGCGACAATCAGCACTTCCCACCCCACCCTGCCTTCTCCCCCCACCCCCGGCCTCACAAAATACACATACAAAAGTCGCACACAAAAGTCGTCGTCCCCCAGCCACCAAGCGCCCCCCATCCCCCCTGCCTCCCTCCTCCCCCCGCAGGAGGTGACCCACCACAAGGGCGACCGGGTGGCTGCCCACGGGGTGCACGTGTGGAACCCGTCTTTCGACGTGGCTCCAGGTAGGGTTGCCAGTTGGTGATTGGTCGTTAGTGGGTGCGCTTTGCGGGGTGAGGGGAACCCCTTCTTTGGCGCTGCCACGGCGTCTGCCGGTGCTACGATGACAGGACGCACCGCCGGCAGGCCGCATCATGGAGGGGATCCCTGCCCCTACCGTGCCCCTACCGTGCCCCTGCCGTGCCCCTACCGTGCCCCTACCGTGCCCCTACCGTGCCCCTACCGTGCCCCTGCCGTGCCCCTACCGTGCCCCTACCGTGCCCCTACCGTGCCCCTGCCGTGCCCCTACCGTGCCCCTACCGTGCCCCTGCCGTGCCCCTACCGTGCCCCTACCGTGCCCCTGCCGTGCCCCTACCGTGCCCCTACCGTGCCCCTAGCCCCTGGTCGTACGGCCTGTCGCCTGCCCTGGTGCGCATCGATACTCCCGCATCGTGGTCTTACCCCAGGAATCCCTCAACCTCACTCGCCGCCCCGCCGGCTTCTATTCAGACAGTGCCCCCGCCGCCCCCGCTTCAATCCCCCCACCGCCCAGGTGGGCTGATCGAGGGCATCATCACGGAGAGGGGCATGGTGCCCAAGAAGGATGGCGTGTTCCTGGTGGGGCAGGGAGGGCAGGGGGTCGGCAGAGACGCGCCACTCAGGTTGCCAGTGCCCCTCCACTCGACTCCCGTTCCTTGGTTGCGGCCAAGAGCGTTGTTGTGGCCTGACTCATTGTTGCGTTGTGCCCTGACCGTCACCCGTCACCCCCCAACCCTGGCCCTTACCCCTCACCCGAACCCGTAGGTGCGTTCCTTTATGGCCCAGCTGGGGCTGTGGCAGCCGCCCGCCGGGCAATCACTCGAGGCCGCTGACGCCGCCGCCGCGGCCGCCTCCGGGGGCTTCCGCGCTCTGGACTGCGAGGCCATCAAGCACTACGTGGCCGCCCGGCCGGGGCTGCAGCAGCGGGTGGGACCCGCGGACAGCGTGGACAGCTGGACTGTGCGGGAGGTAAGCAGGGGCGGGGTTTCGAGGAAGACCCGTGGATTTTAGAAAAACCGTTTAGGAAAAGACGTTTCGACTGAATGCTGGAGAACTTGGGTGAGGATACGAAAGACGTAGGTTGTACGTCGACCTTCGGCGGCTAAGCTAAATCGGCGGCGGCTAGACGAAAGGAAGCGAGGACCCCGCGTGATGCAAGGAGACGTTTTGCGAAACCAGTTGGTCTTGGGCGCTAGCTGGAGAACTGGGGGAGGCGGCGAGCGATGGGAGAGCGGACAGCGCGGCAAGGCCCCGACCCGTCCGAGTACCGATAATGTTGCGGACGACGTGAAGAAGCCGGAAAATACCAAATGGGGTCCGCCGGCGTCCGTGGCAGGAGGCCGGAGCCGCGCCGCGCCGCCATGGGGGACCGGACACCGCGAGAGCCTAGGTGCAGGTCCCGACGTCCGCAGACAAGACCGCAACGACTAGCAAAAAGCGAACCAAACATGTGCCCGACCCAGCGGTGGAACTCACCTGGCCAGGGCCCAGAGCGGGCGGCGATGGCGGTCGACGCGAAGCATGCGGACAGGGGGCACCGGCGGGCGTCAGGAACAACAGCCGGGCGCGGAGCGGGCGGACAGGGGTCAAAGCAACGAAGAAGCCCCAGCGGCGCGGCGAAAGAGACAGAGGCAAGGAAGGGTAGGCATGATATACGGGGAGACGGGTACGACGCGGTCTTGTACGGCGGTGTACGGCGGAGGCCTGCACGGCGGAGGAAGGCGGTGAGAAAAGATGGGGCGTGAAGATGCGGGGCAGGGGGGAAACCAGCAGGCGAGCAGACAGGAGACGGGGGGACAGTGCGACGCCGGCGGCGGGGGGCGCGGGACAGGGGGCAGCCGATTCGGGGGGGGAGGGGGCTGTGGGAGGAGACTGTGTGCGAATGGCGGGTGCGTGAGGGGGCGGGGGAGGGAAGATAGAGCGAGAGCGAGGCGGTTGTATAGTTTGCTGTGGGTGTTTCGGGCGCGGCTGGTGGCCGGGGGAAGCGGCCGTGGAGGGAGAGAGGGGGCTGGCCGCGGGGAGTCCGGGGGGGATGCTTACAGCCTAGGGGGGCCGGGGCTGGCTGTGGCGGCGGCAGGGCGCCAGGGCTGCTGCGGCGCCGGGGCGGGCAGCTGCGGCTGCGGCGGCTGCTGGGCGCCGGGGCTGCCGGGGAGGTCCGGGGCTGCTGGCGTGCCCGACTGGGTGTGGGCCCCGCCGCTGGTGGGGTCAGCGGCGGTCAGGTAGGGGCGGCCGAGGCGAGTGGGGGTGTGCCGGAGGGGAGGAGGGGGCGGGGGCGCAGGGGCGATGGTGGGGGGTTCACAGGTGGCGGTGGATGGCGGCCAGGAGGTCGACGTCGCTCGCGCGGCGAGCGTGGTGGTAGAGGAACGGGGAGGCGGCGACGAGGGCACGGAGTTTGGTGACCAGCCGGCGTTGGGAGTGGCCTTGGGTGACGAGGGCGTTGAGGACCAGGGCGATTGCGAGGCAGACGTTATGGGGACCGGTGAGTGGACCGCGGGGGGAGGGTGTTGGTGGGGAGGGGGGCGTGGAGGGCGGGGCGGTGGAGGAGGGCGAGGGGGGTGCGGAACTGCCGGAGGGCGTGGGGGAGCCACAGCTTGGTTTTGAGGTCCGGGGCGCCGGCGAGGGGGAGCTTGGCATTGAGCACGCGGAAGAGGGGCGTGACGAGCCAGGACTGAAGGCGGGGTCGAGGCCCAGGTGGGATGGGGTTCAGGTGACGGCGGAGTAGAGGCGGTGAAGGGTGGGGAAGTTCAAGGGGGCGAAGTGCGCATCCACGGCGGAGGCATACCAGCGGTGGCGGCCGAGGGGGTCGATGTAGGGGCGGTCACCGCAGATGAGTTTGGCGGGGTCGGCAAGGCATGTGACTTCGAGGCGAACGTTGTGGCCGGTGCCGTGGGGAGCGCCGACCCCGCGTGACGCAAGGAAAGACCACCTCCCCCGCCAGCGAGGCGGCGAGGAAGGGATGGTCGGCCAGGACGCCCCCCCACCCGCGGGGGGCCAGCCCCAGCTCGGCAAAAGCACTGAGGCGGGCCCAGAAGTCGGCCGCCACCGCTGCACACACCCGCACCAGCGGCATGCGGCCCCCTGGGACCCCAGCCTGCACCCGATACAGGAGACGCAGCCCAAAGCCCCAGGCCGCGACGGCAGCCAAACACACCACATCCCAAACAAGCGGGTGCACCCCAAAGGGGGATGCAGGGGCGGGGGGGAAGGGGTGGGGGCGGGTGCAGCGGTGGCGGGGAGGGGGATGAGAGGTGGCGGGGGACTGAAGTTCCCCACCAGCAGCCCGAACCTCCCTTCGCACCCACGCAGCGTCCCGACCAGGCAAAAACCATCCCGAATCTAACGCCACATACACACACGCCGCCCCCCTCCCCGCTTCCCCGCCAGGTGGGTGACGGCAACATCAACTTCGTGTTCATCCTGGAGGGCCCCTCGGGGGGGCTGTGCGTCAAGCAGGCGCTGCCGTACGTGCGCTCCGTCGGAGAGTCATGGCCGCTCACCCAGGTACGGCACTAGCTTGGATCGCGACCCGGTTCAGGCGCGCGGGCGACATCCAACTCCTTCCCCGAGATGCCGCCTCGTTCCTATCACGAGGCACACGGACCCGAGCCCAGGCATGAAGCCGACCCCCCCTGGACCATCACCTTCACCGCCCTAGGTTTGTCGGCCGTGGATTCGCGGATTTTCTTATCAAAACCCCCCCAACCCCCCCCCTCTCCCCCGCTCCCCCCTGTTGCCCCGCAGGAGCGCGTCCGCATCGAGAGCGACGTGCTGGTCGAGCAGGCCGCCTGCTGCCCCAGCCACGTGCCCGCCCTGTACATGTACGACAAGGAGATGGCGCTCATCGCCATGCGCTACCTGGCTCCGCCCTTCATCATCCTGCGCCGCGGCCTCATGGCAGGGGCCGTCTATCCGCTGCTGGCGCAGCACCTGGCCACCTTCCTGGCGGGCACCCTCTTCCACACCTCGCTCATCAAGCTGGACAGCACTACCTTCAGGTGCGGGTTGCCGGGCTCGATGGGGTGTAGTGAGGATACCCTTGGCGACGACACAGGAAAGCACACTGCTTTTACGGGCGGTGGTTAAGGAGCGGAGACCTAGAGGCGCCAGGGGGTACGGGCGAATGAGCTCCTCACCCTCTGTCGTCCGCCTCCTCAGGGAGAAGGTGGCGCAGTACGAGAACAACGAGATGTGCCGTCTCACAGAGCAGGTCATCTTCACGGAGCCGTACTTCACCGCAGAGAATAACAGGTTAGTGGGTGTAGACACGCCTCCGCCGGCTGCTCCGAAACTGCCCAGCCAACCAACTCTCTAGCTCCTGGACCCTCAATCCGGTCCCTGCGTAGTCCTGCGCTCGCTGCAGCCCCAACCAGCCCCCTGCAACCCGCTGCCCCCCACGGCGCACCCGTCGGATTCCCCTCGATGCATCCCTGGGCTTCCCCCATCATGACGTCATGACGCGATGACGTCATGACGTCCGATCCGCTCCTGCTCGTGTCCGGTGCCGTACTCTCCCCACGCCGGCGCGCAGGTGGACGAGCCCGCAGCTGGACGCTGACGTGGCGGAGCTGCAGGCTGACATGGAGGCGCGGGTGGCGATCTGCGAGCTCAAGGGGCTGTTCTGCAGCCGCCCGCAGGCGCTGCTGCACGGAGACCTGCACACAGGTGCGTGGGGGGGGAGGGAGGAAAAGCCCGTGGGTCGGCACAGAGTAGGAAGCCAATTGCGGGGTGGGGGTCGAGGAGACCCAGTTACACGACATAGGAAACGGAGGGTGGGGAGGACGGGGGGCGGCGGGCGGGGTTTTGGCTGGGGAGTTAACCCCTGAGGGAACCAGTCCAAAGGCCCGGCGGACCCCTCGGGGTGTAAGACGCGGGGCTTAGGCTTCCCTTCCTGCACCCAAGCGCGTCTTCCGGTCGGCCAATCGAAACCCGGTTCATCAGTACCCCGTGTACGCACCTCAATAGCCTCCGCCGTACCCCCTCGCGTCCACAGGGTCCATCATGGTGACCGACTCCGAAACCAACATCATCGACCCGGAGTTTGCGTTCTACGGCCCCATGGCCTTCGACGTGGGCAAGGTACGTGTCGCCGAGGACCGGCACGTCTTAACCCTACCCACGTGCACATGATAGGAGCACGCGGGGAGGAGGGACGGCGCATCGCGGGATGGAGGAGGGGACTCATCGCACATGCCCCCGCGCTCACCGCCCTTACCCATCCCAACAACCGGCATCTGGCCATGCTGAGTTGCCGACGCCAACCGTCCCTCCTCCCCCTCTTTGTCACGTGCAGATCCTGGCAAACCTGCTGTTGGCGTATTTCGCGGCGGACGGCCAGGAGGCGGCTCCAGGGGGGACGTCCCGGGCGGAGCAGCGAGGTAGGGCACGACGGTGGCGGCCGGGACCCTCGGGGCTTCAAGTGCACAGATGTGGCAGCTCAGCTGTAGATTAGCACGCACGCAACGCTCTCCCAAGCCATGGTCGTCCATGTTTCAGTGCCTCCAGCAGTTTGTCCACGAGCCCTGCACTCCCATCCCCCGATCAACACGGCTCTCCTCGCACCCGCACCGCACCGGCACACACAATTGGCCTTATCGACTCCACCTAGCGCTCATCCCCGCTCTGCAGCTAAGTTGGCTACCCCCTGTCGTGCGCCACCCGCCTTGCAGAGTGGCTGCTGTCCTGCCTCCGGGACATCTGGTCCGGGTTCTCCCTGGGCTTCTGCCGCCTGTGGTCGGAGCAAGGACCCGAGGGGGACCTCTACCCGGGCGCCCTCACCGGCCCGGACGCCCCCGGCGGCGCCGCCCTGCTGGCGGCCTGCCAGGTGTCCTTCATGCGGCAGCTGTTCCACGAGGCAGTGCAGTTCATGGGTGGGTGCTCGGAATGGAGCAGGGGAGGGCAGGGAGGGGGTCGTGCTGTGCGTGGCTTAGGGAGGAGGCACTCGCTTACGGCGCGTTGGGGACACCAGAGCTGGGACACGTGAGAGAGGACTGGTTGGTGACGTGACGTGGTGCCTGGCCGGTGTTTGGCTTCAGGGGGGTGGGGTGGGTCGCCGGAGGGCCTCAGGTGCGGGGCCCAGCCTCAGGTGCGGGGCCCAGCCTCAGGTGCGGGGCCCAGCCTCAGGTGCGGGGCCCAGCCTCAGGTGCGGGGCCCAGCCTCAGGTGCGGGGCCCAGCCTCAGGTGCGGGGCCCAGCCTCAGGTGCGGGGCCCAGCCTCAGGTGTGGGGCCCAGCCTCAGGTGCGGGGCCCAGCCTCAGCTTGGAGACGGTGCAGCTCGCTCGGGCCGCTGATGGCCGATGGGAGGTGCGTCGCAGCTTCTCAGCTTTTTGCACTCCTTCCCTGCTGCTGCTGCTACTGCGGCTGCCTCTGCTACTGCTGCTACTGCTGCTGCCGCTGCTGCTGCCTCCTCAGGCGCGTTCCTGATACGGCGGCTGGTGGGTATCGCGCACGTGGCTGACATGGACTGCATTGAGGACGCGGACATGCGGGCCGCGTGCGAGCGGAGGGCGCTGCGCTTCGGCCGCAGGTGGGTCCCTCCGTGTTGCCACACCCCTGAGCTACCGAGAGGGGTAAAGCAATTAATAAATCAGTGGGGGGCCGATACCGCTGTGGAGTATGTGACCGACGTCGTCGTACCGGCGCAAGATGTCCGCTCCCTTCAAACCCTCTCCGCTCCCAAATCGCCCTGGTTTAGCCTCGTAACGCCTCTTAACCCCTCGTAACACGTCGTAACACCTCGTAACGCCTCGTAACACCCCGTAACCGTGTGATAACGGATGTGCTGCGCTGCTCAGGCTGCTGGTGGAGGGCGCGAGGGGCTCGCTGGGCTCCATCGAAGCACTGGTGGAGGCAGCCGCAGCCACCCGGGCTTGAATTAGCGGCAGGCGGGCGGGGCTCGGTTCCCTTGCGAATGAAGCCAGAGAGGTACGGGGCCTGAAAAGGGGAAGGAGGACGAGGACGAAGCGGGGTGGTTTGGCCATATTCAGGTGTTGGATTATTGTCGGGAAGGGTACATAACAGCGGGCGGCGGGCTGGGCTCTGACCGTCTTGGCGGGACAAGGCGAGCTAGGCGTGCAGGTGCCCTGGCAGCGTTTCGGGAGGGTCGGCGCGGTGGACTTCCGCTTTGCTGGGCGGCTACCGTAAGGGTAGGTAAGCATATGCGTGATTCCAGATGTCGCGGCTTCGGGATTGCGGCGGCATCGACGTGGCAATGGTTCACGTGTTGACGGAGCTTGTAAGGGCGCTGGGCTGTAGCGGTACGCGGGTAGATGTGTGCGTGCGTTGGTGAAGGCCGTGTCCTTTCGTGTGTTTCGGGACCGCGGCGCATTGGCGTCGGCCTGCCGGGCAGCTGGAGTGCAGGTGACCGTAAGATGCACAAAATGGAGTGCCGACCCAGATGTTTAGCGCTGCCCTTGCCCTTGCCGCGTGCACCGTGTGCTGGCTGCCATGATAAGCTTTGTCAGGCCTATCGTACGATGACGAAGCCTAACAGGGTTGTATGGACTCGGCCATACGGTTTGGTTGTATGGACTCGGCCATACGGTTTGGTTGTATGGACTCGGCCATACGGTTTGGTTGTATGGACTCGGCCATACGGTTTGGTTGTATGGACTCGGCCATACGCGTCCGTGGATCATTAGGACAGCCACGGCAGGCCGCTGTAGTGCTCCCCGTGTCGCAGCTTCGGTTACCACTGGTTGCGATCGCCCCTGATTGCTGCGTCACGCTGAGGGAGCCATGAACGGGGGTAAGTGACGACATCAAGATTACTCAGTGTATCGCGCATTCGCTTCGCCTGGCTGACGAGGTATGGCGCAACGCCAGACTGCACAATATTACGGCGTTACATCCCGTACTTTCGTATGGCAGGGTCACGGGTTTCGCCGTGACAGTCCGTTCAATGCACACAAGATGTTACAGTGTCCTCAAGCCCGGGCGAACCCATGTCAGCCCATGTCCGTGGCCTCACCATACGACAGCCGGGGCTAAACCCAGCGGATGCCCCGAAGAGCACAGGTAAGCCTCAAAGGGCACAAAGACGCTACCCTGCGCAAACAGCAGCCAAGACACAACAGCACAGCCAACCGACTTCACGGCCGCCAGGCACCGCAAAACGAAACGCATAACCCTCACGAACAACGGATAGGGTGGCAACAATAAGTCCATGCAGAGCAGCCAAAAAAGGGAATCGGCAAGTGGCAGCGTGAAGAACCTGGAACACTCGCAACCTACACGGACGTGCCAACCACCAGCAACCACCGCGCCAATTAGCAAAAGGAATATCAGCACAAAGGGCATTTTAAAAGGGTGAACAGAACACCGCCGACAGCACCCCACATGGACAACGACCATGACTCGCCGGCCCACCAAAAAGACCCAATGCACAACGGAGATGTACTCGCGGGGCCCGAAGACGCTCGATCGAAAGGAATCAATCTCGCCGCTTCTTCGTTTACGTCTTTGTAGCGTAAGGGTAGTTTGTCGCTTGCTCCAGGCTCGACGCATGTGTCGGGCTGCCGCCGTACTGCAGATTGGGAATTGTACGGAGCAGCTCTTGCAATTCAACCACGAAACGGAGCCTGGCCCCATCATCCAAGTCAAAATGCGCGTACGGACTTTAGGTTATAGATCGGAAGGCCCATGACCCCATTGGTCGACCGCAGACGTGGGCCATGCCAGACGTAGACCCTTGCCAAACTGCGCTTACCAATCACTTGTAATGTAATTTCAGCAAACTCGAGCGAAGTGCGCCTTCAAGTTCAAGACAAAGTGCATTTTGTTTTCTGTTCTAAACCTGAAATTGGCATGAAGCGCTCACGCTCGCCAGCAGCTGCCGACCCTGAGCCAAAGTATTCGCAACTGCCTCTACCTCTCGTCAATCAAGGGGGCAAGCTTGGCCTCGATGCCTACAACCGCACACCCGTCTTGTCGAAGATGTGTTATCGTAGGCATCAAGGATTCGATGGCGTAGATGACAACAAAGCTGACGAGGAGGAGCTGGAGGAGAAGAAGGAGCTGGAGGAAGGCAACGAGGAAGGCATAGGCTTGAGCTGCGGCCCAGCTTACGCAGGGAAATGGCAGGAGGCCGCGCGCGGGCTTTCCTCCGGTGCCGCGGGTCTGCGCGTGGATCACAGTCCAGCATCTGCCGAGAGGCAGACGTCAGGGGAGTGCGAGCGCAGCTCAGCGTGTCTTGGGGTCGAGGAAGCGCAAGGGGAGGGGGAGGAGGGGCACTCAGCCTCCAGTGACGTAGTGTTGAGCCCAGGTGGCGACATGGAAGGGCACTCTGACATGCAGGGGAATGCCGATGTGGAGGGAGAGTCCAGTGCTGATTACCAGCTTCAATTAACAATTGCGCGACAGCAGCTCCGCTCCTCAACCAGTGTGGTCCAGCGGTCATTCAAATTGCAGGTGGAAGCAGCAGAGGCAGCAGCAGCGGCAGCAGCAGAGGCAGCGGAGGTAGCAGCAGCAGCAGCACAGGCGGCAGCAGAGGCAGTGCCGGGGCGCCTCCCGCGGCGCTGCTGTCATCGCGTGCACCTGGCGGTGCTGGCAGTGACTGTGGCTGCTGCGCAGGAGGTGCGGCGGGTGGTTCAACACCACGTGAGGGCGTCCATGGAGGCCGTGCGGGGCTGGGTGTTTGAGATACACCACGTGGCGTCCTTCAACATCGCCGCCATACGTGCGGGCTCATCACTGAGGTGCGGCCTCGTGACATGACACCGCGACGTGTGCAGGAAGATGTGCCTCACGCCCGTTGTGCACTAACTGATCAGCAGGGCTGAGTGCGTGGAGAACGACGGCGCAGACGTGCGCATATACGACATCACCGACCCGGGGGTCACCCTGGCAGAGGCGCAGCTCAAGGCGTCGGCCAACCGCGAGCACCTGCGCCAGCTAAACAAGCCCAAGTACAATGGCATGATGAAGGTTGTGTTATACGGCTGCGAGGTTCCCGCGTCTGGCCGTACATCCGCGATGTCGTACGAAGGGATTTTGTCTGAGCCCGTTGCAGCGGAATCCCTCAACCATGCGGTTCGTGACCCCGAGGCGCACTTTCGCGGCATGCTGCGTTAACTTTCCTTGCTCGGCCTGCTTTCATATCTTTGTATAGCACGTCGTCCTCTGCTACAGAGTGTACGTTGCGACGGGGGCTCCCGGCCATGGCCGCATTACGTAAGGAGGCTTTGCCTGCGTGCCGAGGGCTCGGTCCGGCTGGTGGCGAGTGACACATATTTAGGCGGCTGGCTCGCTTGGTGCTGGTGTCGTTGGATTTGGGAATGGAAAGCGTGTCTAGGTCCAGAAAGCAGCTGCCCTGGTGGATCTGGACACGCTTTCCATTCCTTGATCGCCGATACATATTTAGTTGGACCCGTAACATGGCTTGGTTATCGCAGCCCGTGACCTGAGTTGCGAGCTAGTTGCCGTACCCCGTGACCGTGAGTAGTCAGGGCCTGCTAGCTCAACGTTGCGTTTGTTTCGCACTTGTAGCCGTCCGTTGTCGTGACCGTGTTAGTGCAACTGCAAGGGTAAGGCGTACACTTAAGTATGGCTCAGGCAGGGCACGGCCGTGCAGACTGTTTAGGTATCCCGCAAATGTTCAGAGTCCCCGTCTGCTGGACGGCAAAGACGAATTAATGGGCCGGCAACTGCCGGCACGGAAAGCTCGGCAGCCATGCCGTACAAGCGCGTCATCAGCCTTCCAGACATCCAGACCACTCCCTACAAGTTGCCCTTTCAGCTCCGGTTGTAAGAGGAATTTCTGCTGTATTCCAGCGTTTAGTTAATCAGCCTTTCTGCAAAGTGTCGGCTTATGTTTCGCGTGGTTCTGCTAGGTTCACGCTACAACACCGTTCCATCTGGATCCTTCGCATGTAACTGTCGTAGTTTGTAGAATACTTGGGGCAACCATTTTCCATTTACGTATTCCTTGACTGTGGCAGGACACTCCGCTTTGCTCCAAAACGAAAGACCCAACCAACGAATGCAACTCAGTGACCGGCGGGCGGTGCTGGCAGCGACCGAGAAGGTGCTGGCGTTGCTGGCAGTGACTGTGGCAGCTGCGCAGGAGGTGCGGCGGGTGGTCCAACATCACGTGAGGGCACCCATGGAGGCCGTGCGGGGCTGGGTGTTTGAAATACACCACGTGGCGTCCTTCAACATCGCCGCCATACGAGCGGGCTCATCACTGAGGTGCGGCCTCGTGACGTGACATGCAGGAGGACGTTAGTGACCTCCACTTGCCGTCGCGGTGTTTTGGGGGGCAGGCGCAGGTTAGGAGAGGCGGGGTCTGCGGGTCGGTGCAATGCGGTGTTTTTTTGTCCGTGGGGCATACCTGTGCAAAGACGCATGAGACATTGCGGATTTGGCTTCAATTTGCTTTTGTATGCCGCGTTCGTCGGATGCCTGGACATGCGTAGCGGCACGGCGAGCGTCACGGGTTGCTTGGTCCGTTGGCGCCCTTTGCGCACTCGTATGCCAGCAGGGCTGAGCGTGTGGAGAACGACGGCGCAGACGTGCGCATATACGACATCACCGACCCGGGGATCACCCTGGCAAAGGCGCAGCTCAAGGCGTCGGCCAACCGCGAGCACCTGCGCCAGCTAAACAAGCCCAAGTACGATGGCATGATGAAGGTCGTGTTGTACGGCCGCGAGGTTCCCACATCTGGCCGTACATCCGCGATGTCGTACGGAGGGATCTCCTCCGCTCCCATTACAGCGGAATCCCTTAACCGCGCGGTTCTCTACCCGCAGCAATACTTCTGTGACATGCTGGACTAAGGTGTTTCCGGTGGAGGATTTAATCATTGGTGTTTCCGGTGACGGATTTAATCATTGTTGGCCGTTGGAGGGAAACCATCAAACCAAGGCGGCGACATTTTCGTTTTGTAGTACGAATAGGCTACTCGCTTTTACGTTTTGTAAGTAAGCGTTTTCCCTTTCTGTAAGGTCCGTTTGCATGTGCCCTAAGGTGGCAGCGGATCTGTAGAATATGCGGTTGCGGCGCGGTTGAAAACGGTTGGACAAACCGTAGATGACAGGGCGTGCTGTTCACCTGTTGCACACGCTCTGTCATCTGATGACGCTATCCGGCGGAGCGTCTGGGACATCGTCGTCTGTGCCCGGGCACATTATTTCGGTGTGAGATTCCTCGCTTATGACGAAGCCCACCCGCGAGCTGCGAGCCGCGGGCATCTTGCATGTTAGCTACATGTAACCTATCAACATGTTCCCTGTGTCGCAGTTCTGTGCAGCTGGCAACTGGCAGGTGGCAGGTGTCAGCAGGCAGTGGCCACCGTGGGCGGCGACGCGATCCTGCAGCCATCGCCCCTAATTGGGAGGTCCACGAACAAAAGCAGGCCTGGGTTCCTCTCGACCTAGCTGATACCGCACGTTAACACGCATGGCCAGCTGGCAACTTGTTGCGCACCTAATATCTAACGCATTGTGCCCTACTATGAACATCAGAACAAAACGCGGCACGTTTAATGAACCGGGCGTCCTCCGCGGTCTTCTAATTGACCAAAATAAAACTACGTTATATATTCCAGGCGCCCGACCGGATTTGTTCCTTCCAAGCAGGGAGTACCAAACACAGCCCCTCACGGTCATCTGCCGCCGCATCTGGCGGCCGTCTCATCCGAGCGACACCCGGAGACCATCAGCATGAGTCGCCTCCCACTCCGATCGACGCCGGAGACCACCTGTCGCCCACGTCTTCACCTTCGTAGTTATACCCCCACAAAACTACAACCGTCTCCATCTGAAGTGTCATTCAGCAGCAGCCGGTGCTGTGCTCCATGGAGTCACTTCTGGCCTCGTCCCGCTTGGTTTGGCTACCTACCGCGCTGCCCAGCACCCCGTGTTAGCCAGTGTCCCAGGCCTCCTCCAACCCCGCCTCTCTTCCTACCCAAAATTTGACGAAAGAAACATGCTTTACATCTTTGACTGCAGCGCACCCAGGGTGAGCAGCACCTTGCCCCGAACCTGGCGGCCCAGGATGGCGCCAAAGGCCTCCGTCACGCGATCCATGGGGTACCTGTCGTACATGAAAGGTGTCGCGCAGGGATGAGGTATGAAGTGCAGGCCGGCGACGGGTGGCCACGAACCGCGTAGGTGCAATCTGCCGTAGCTAGAGATCAGGCCTCGTGAGTCGTGACTGGGAGCTGGTTTCAGTGGCTACTGGTTACGGAGAGTGGAAGGACTGGAGCGTTCCCTTGCCACTCGTCATGCGAACGACAGCCCTTTCGCAGCAGCTCGCGCCGGAGCTTGCAGTGCAGTACCCCGAAGCGAAACCACCTTACGTTGACTGCAAAGCCCGCAAGCCCCACCCGGAATCGCAGAACGTCAACCACTACCCACCTGCCGTACACCTCGACCCGCAGCCGGCCCTCGGCGAACCACGCCAGCACCTGCCGCATGGACTCCGCCAGCACCCGTGGCTGGTTAGTCATGTACGATCCCCAGAATATGCCGTGCAGTGTGGTGTTCTTCACCAACAGCAGGTTGGCGGGGACCTGTCGCTCGCAGCCGGGAAGCGATGGGCGGGGTGCGGGGGTGCGCTGGTTCCGCAGCCATTTACGTTCAGAATGTAACAGCAACACAAAATAGTTGTGCTAGCTGGGAGAGCCGTTTATGTTCAAACTGCCAAAGCGAAAAGGGTAGTGTGTCGGTGTGTCAGAAGCTTTTGAAGACCTAGGGCGAGCTGGGAGCGTGGCTGGGTCAGACAGGAAATGGTACCGGTACCAGCGCTAGGCGGGTGGCTACAGCTGCCTCCGCCGGGATGGCACATGCCAGGGCGGAATCACGTGTGCCCACGATACCCGCCACTGACCCTACCCTTTGGGGCAACTGCAATACCAGTGTCCAAGGTAAGACACTAACCCCTCACCTTTCCCTCAGCCAGCCCCGCACTTCTCCTTTGTCGCTTCACCTGTTTCCCCCCACCCACCCACCTTTGGGATGTCGCCGCACGCAAACCCAATCACCAGGTACTGTGCACCCCACGCCACACATTTGAGCGCCTCGAACAGCGATGAGCCGCCCACCGGGTCGAACACCACGTCCACGCCGGCTGCGGGTGCGGGGGGAAGGCGGCCCGGTCACGACACCGGGGAGCGCAGGAAGGACGGGAGTCTGGGGCGACGTGGGGACCAGAGAGAGCAACCGCGTTCGGAGCAAGCGTTGTACCCCTCCACGTGCACAACAGCGACCTCGAAACCACCAACCGCCAACCAACAACCAACCAAAAACCTGCCTTTGGGCGCGGCCGCCCGGATGGCCTTGTGCAGCGGCGTGCCGGCCGCCGCCAGCGCCTCCGTGTCGATCACCACGTCAGCGCCTTGGTCTCGGAGGAAGGCGGCCTTGGCGGCCCCGCCCGCCACCGCCACCACCCGCGCGCCAGCCAGCTTGGCCAGCTGCAGCGTCGCCACGCCCACACCGCCGGCGGCGCCCAGGATGAGCACCGTCTGGCCTGGGGATTTCGGAGCCGGATATGGGGGGCGAGCGTGGGCAGGGGTGGGCCCGGAGACGCGGATCGGTCATAAGGGCAAATCGCGTGGCGAGGTACTGTGACGTATGTTCGCGCAGGGTTTAGAGTATGGGACACAGAGCAGGCCGCACGCAGCAGGGCTACGCCTCCGCATGGAGGCTCCATTCGCCAACTCGCTAGCGTAAAACCCTGAGACCCAAAACCCGCCGGGCTCCCCACTCCTCGCCGAGGCCCCCGCTATCTGCTGTACGGCCTATCCGCGGCCACTACTGGCGGCCATCGGCCAGCACCTCAGCGCCCCAGCCTCCTCCCCTCGGGCCCCGCAGCACCCACCAGGCTTGAGCTGCGCCCGGTGGCGGAGGGCCAGATCAGCAGTGCCGTACACAATGGGGATCGCCGCTGCGTCCTCGACAGGCACGGCGTCTGGCACGGCGGGTGGGTTGGGTTTCGAAGCGAGGGGTCGGGGCCGAGCGGACGAGAGAGGAATGACGAGGAGAAGGGGCTACATCATGGCAGCGGCAAGTGACACGGACATGTCGTGCTCGTGGTGGGCTATTGCGCGATATCCCCCCAAGGAAGCGCTTCCGTCCTCTCCTCCCAGAAATTCATTTCCTGGCCTCCCTCCGTCACCACTGACCCCCCCGCCACACACACACATATATATACACACCCACACACACTTCAGACTCTCCCTCGTCCCCACCACCGTGCGACAGAAGACGTCCCCTGAAATAGTCGACACACCCTCGTGCAGGACCAGCGTCCCGCCCCTTCGTTCCCAGTTTAAAGCCTCTCCCCGCCCAACCTGGGACTCGCCACACGGCGGCCGCTGGGGCCACCACTTGTTCTGCGAAGGCGCCTCCCTGCCGCACTGCGCAAACCTATAAGTTGTGAAGGCGACGTACGGAGAGAAGGAGGATGGGGGGGCCCGGGGCCGTGAGATGCAGGTTGGGGAAGGGGGGCGGGGGAAATCAGGCAGGTTGGAGGAGCGCGGTGCAGTACGCGGGCGTTGAGAGTTTTGAGTTCGTTCTTGGCATAGCGACATCAGGAGTTGGGCCGGAAATTGGTGACGCTGACGTGGGTTGGGAAGGGCGCCGACACAGGCCGACACTAATCGATGGCCGGAAAGAAGACAGGGAACCCGCATGACGCACCTTGTCGCCGATGCTGAGGCCCTTGACGCCCTCGGCGACCTCCACGATTACCCCGGAGACCTCAGATCCTGGCACAAAGGGTAGCTTGGGCTTGTCCTGGTACTCGCCCTACGCAATCAGGCGTTTGTGGGCAACCTCGTTGCACGACGACCAGCAGCCACGTATGCAGGTAAAAACATGCGATCGATACCTTAATTTGCAGAGCATCCGGAAAGTTAAGGCTCGCGCTGGCCACTTGAATCCTGACCGTTCCGGGTGTGAGCTTGGGAGCTGGGATGTCCGCGAGCCGCAGAACGCCTGTGCCGAGCGGCGCCCGAGCGTCGCCGAGGCCCTCGCAAACGATTGCTTTCATTGCTGGGAAATATTTCTTTTTGCCAGGATGCTTCCTGGGGCCCTCGGAAACCCGTGTCGGAAACCGTGCGCAAAATGCATACAATTTGATGTTATTCTTTGAAGATAGTTTTGGGAAATAATTTGAAGTAAATGGCAGTTAATCCCATCACCCGTCCAACGGCTTACTAAGGGTCAACATACCGTACTCCACACCAGCGACAAGCACAAGTGTGGGCTCCAGAGAGCCTCAGGTCGCTTGAGAGGGCCGATTGTTGCAATAGTGGGATGTTCCGTAACGACGCTCCCAGCTCACACACCTCATTTCTCCCACACGTCGCTCCCTTCTCTCCCTGCCTTACCCCTTCCTATCCTTTCCTGTACGTCTCACCCCTTCTGGCCGGAGCTTCGGCGAAGTTTACCGCCCGCGCCCCAGAACAATTTAACATCCTTTGCTGCGGTGGCGGCAACTACCGTGGAAACGAAGTATGGATGGGGAAAGGTTGTTCCCCTCGGTGGTTAGGCTAGGCATGTCGTCAAATCAAAGATGCAAATACATTTCACTACACACGGCATGCGTGCATGGCCTACCTGCAAAGTGCATCTTCCACGTGGGTATGAAGTGGGAACCCTGTGCTCGCATCTGCACGAGAGCGACATGATGATGGCTTGACCCTTCCAGACCCTTCCCACCGTAGAGAATGCAATAATATAATATACTGCTTAGCCTTATACTAATCGAACTTTGCAATGGACTTAGGGACGCAGTTAAGCTATGAGCAGACTGAACTTGGGCGCGATTAAGCGGGCGCTGATGCAGCAAAGCGTACTTGAGTTACCCCAGGCTTCATCTCATAGCTTGGAGTTACCGCTCTGCGATGCATCAAGTGCAGCTGTAGAGTCGTCAGAGATTCAAGTCCATGTTGAAAATAAACCCAATAAACCCTCTTTGCTCGCCAGTCCTGATTTACGGGAGCTATTTTCTAGGTGGGAACTGCGCGCTGTCATACAACAGCTTGCGAAAAAATGGAAGTGCTTGACCAAACTACATGCCCGACCACGTAGGCAGGTGTGGCGGCGCGAAACTAAGCGGCGTCTGAAGCGTCTCAGGCCTAAGGAGCTGTGGCAGCTTGCTAAGGATGAGCGCTGGACGATTCTCATATCGTTGATACTTGCGTCGGCCCTCCTTGCCCTGGAACTGACAGCCTGGCGGTGCGTTCACGCTCGTGCTGTCCGTCTTGGGTGAAGGGATTGTACTGTGCGCGAGTCCAAGCGTGTGGTGGTGACGCTGGTGCGGGAGGGTGGGGCGGGACAGTGGAGAGAAGAGGATTGAGGGGAGGCGTGGGGCTTCCAGCAGGTTCGCAGCGAACCCGCACCCCACTTCCTACCCTGCTTCCCACCCCTTCCCGCGCCTTCTCCCCTTCCCTCTCCCTCTCCTGATCCCACTCTGTTCCTCTTCCATCTGCCTCACCCCCACCCCGCGCTTGCTTCCTCACCCCCCGCCCCTCATGCCCCTCCCCCCTCCCCCCGGACCTTCCTCAGCGACCTGTCCTCCGACGCCTGGTTCACGCTATGGGTCACCTTCTTCTCCCTCGTGCCCATGATCCGCGGCGCTGTGGACCCCGACGTGTGCCTCTTCGCGGGCGCCACGCTGCTGCTGCTGCGCGGCATCATCACGCCGCGCGACGCCTTCGCGGGCCTCGCCAACGACTCCATCGTGTCCATCGCCCTCATGATGGCCATCGCGGCAGGGCTGGAGGCGTCCGGGGCGCTGGAGTTCGTGCCGGAGATGGTGCTGGGGAGAAGCCGCAGGGAGTGGGTGGGGCAGGCGAGTGGAGGGACGGCGTGGGGCGGGGGCGGGCGCGGGCAAGAGGCGGCTCAGGGGACAGGGATTGGGGGTGCGAGGAAGAGCCGTCGGAGGAGGGGGCTCTGGGGGCCCGCAGATGGATCTCCCGCCGTCACTCCTGTGCTCGCCGTGCCTTTCCCCACGATTTCCAGAAAGCCATCCCACCCGAGTTTCTCCGGTCCACCACTTTACTCTTTAACCCATCCTCGCAACCCCACCCTCGCTCCGGCTCACAGCTCCGGTTGCACATCGCGGTGGCTGGAGTGTCGGCGGTGATGAATAACACGCCGCTGGTGGCGGTGAGCCGGTCACAGTGGGGAACGGGGTAACACAGGGCAGGGGGCGTCTGCAAGCGGGAGGACGGGGGAGAGGACGAGGACAGGGGGAAAAGGGCTGGACGCCGCAGTTTCGGGGGCCGTGGGCTGGTAGCGGGGATTCGTCATGGAAGTGGAAGGGGGAAAGGCGCGGAGTGTTACTAACGCAAGCCAGGACAAAGACGAGGCGAGGCGGCGTGTGAGCATCGTGTGAGCATCGTGTCAGCCGGTACGATGCGGGGTTACAGCTCCCTTCCTGCCCCTCCCAGGTGATGATCCCGGTGGTTGAGGCGTGGTGCCGCCAGAACAACCACCACGTGTCCCGGTTCATGATGCCGCTGTCGTACGCTGCCATCCTGGGCGGCCTGTGCACCATCATCGGCACCTCCACCAACCTCATCGCGCGCGGCCTGGCGGCGGAGGAGGTCCCCGACTTGAAGATACCATTCATAGAAATCGGTGGGTGCGGGTGTCCACGTCCCACACCACACCACACCACTTGGTAACCCACCTCGCTCCTGCCACGTCAGATGGTGGTACCCCCGCTGCAAAAAGCCCATTGTCGCTGCTTCCCCCGCAGGCGTCATCGGCCTGCCCCTGACTGTGGCGGGCGGGCTGTACGTGGTGCTGCTGTCCCCGCTGCTGCTGCCCAAGCGCGACACCATGATGTCGTCAGTGGTGGCGGACCCGCGAGAGTACGTGGTCAGCGTCAGGGTGGACGCGCGGTACGCGCACATAGGTGCGTGGCGGTGGTGGTGGTGGCGGCGGTGGTGGTGGTGGCGGCGGTGGTGGCGGTCGTGGTGGTGGCGGCGGTGGCGGTGGCGGTAGTGGTGGTGGCGGTGGCGGTGGTGGTCGTGGTGGTGGTGGTGGTGGTGGCGGTGGCGGCGGTGGCGGTGGCGGTGGTGGTGGTGGTGGCGGTGACGTGGGGCTGAGAGAAAACCCATGGTTCGGCACTGAGGGGATTGGGGTGGGCTGGACTTGGGTCGGGAAGGGACGGCAGGCGAGATGGGGGTGGACGGGAAGGTGGGGGCAGGTTTGGGCGGGCGGGGCTCGGGTGGGTGGAGGGAGGGCACACAGGCGGGACGGGGCGGGGCGGAAGGCGTGTGCGGGGCGGCAGGCGTGTGCGGGGCGGCGGGTTGTTGGGGAGGCTGGAGCTTTAAGGGCGGGGGCTGGAGCTTCAGAGGGCGGGGGCAGGGCGCAGCGCAGCGCAGGTGCCGTATCGACGGCAGCGGGTCTCCGCTCACAGGCATGGTATGGGTTCAGCCGCGTGGTATCCCTGGCATTGCTCCCACGCGGGATCCCCCCTCCGCCCCCTCCCCCCTCCCCCGCCAGGTCGCACCATCGAGGCAGCCGGCATGCGCCACCTGCGGGGGCTGTTCCTGGCGGACCTGCAGCGGCGGGACGGCACCACCGTGCCGTCGCCGCCGCCCACCACCATCATCCTCCAGGTGGGGACCCGGCCCTGAGGGCTGTCCCGCTGCCTCTGCTGCTGCTGACGCCGGCCAAGTCACGCACCGGCATCGATGACATGAGGGCGGTGGCGCCAGACGAGGAAGGGGTCGGTGGATGGCGGCCTGAGTTGCCTCGCCAGGGTGGGAGGTGGGAGCGGCGACTACGTGCAGCCGCCAAACGAACACGCCTCCCGTGCCGCGCCCTCACCCCCACGTGCTGCGCCCTCACCCCCTCGTGCTGCGTCCTCACCCCCCGTGCCGCGCCCTGCTCTTCCCCTGGTTCCTCCTGCCAGGGCGACAAACTCACCTTCGCCGGCGACATCACCGGCATGCAGCACATCCTCACGCTGCCCGGCCTCAACCCAATCAGTGAGTGGTGCGGTAAGCCGGCGCCGGCATCGGTCCATCGCGAACGTCGGGAGCCCGCCACGAGCAATCGGCAAGCAGACTTGCTCGCCCAGACCTCCGCCTTGCCCTCCTCCGCACACACACCCCTCTCCCTTTTTTCGCGGTTAGCGGTAAAACAGCGCCCTCCCCCTGCCCCCCTCCTCCGCTCAAGGCTCTGCAGACCTTGCCTCGGACCTGGAAGAGAGCGCAGCGGGCGCCACTGCCGACCGCGTCATGGTGGAGGCGGTGAGCGGGCACCACCGGGGTGTGGGGGGGTGGGGGGGTGGGGGCGGGGGTATGGGTGCGGGTGTGGATATGGGTGATGTTGTTGCTGAACCGTCATGGGAACAAAAAGCTGAACCGGAGCTGCGCAAGTCGCATGCCATGCTTCCGCATTGAGGGAAGAAACCACATCGCGCCCCTCCCGGGTCTCCTCTCGCCCCCTGATTTCGTCCTTACTTTCCGTAACCCCCCCGTGTAACCGGTCCTTATGCCACCCCTCCTCCACCCCGGCCAGGTGGTGGCGCTGTGCAGCCCCATCGTGAACATGACCATACGCGACAGCCACTTCCGCTCCCGCTACGGCGCGGTGGTCCTGGCGGTGCACCGCAACGGCGAGCGCATCACGGGCGGCCTGGGGGAGATCGTCGTCAAGGTGAGGCTCCAGGGGGGCCTGGGGGCGGGGCGCCCTTTGCGGAGGGGGCCGCCCTGATTAGGGCGATCGGCACCCCCTCGCACCGCATCGAGGGCGCCATCGGTTGTCACCCGTCGTTCCTTTGGGCCGCGTATTTCGCCACGCTCTCCTGAGGCACCCGTGGGACACCAGCGCCCTCCTGAGGCACCCGTACGACACCAGCGCTCTCCTGAGGCACCCGTACGACACCAGCTTTACCCGGCCTCCACAGCCCCCACCTCGCGGTGCCCGACTCCCAACCCACTCCGGTCCCCCCCGCCCTGCGCTGCCCCCTCTCCCCGCTCCAGGGCGGCGACACCATGCTGCTGGAGGCGAGCAACGACTTCCTGGAGAAGTTCAAGCACTCGAGCGAGTGGGCGCTGGCGGTGGACGCCTTCAGGTGGGTCCGCCGACGCGGGGCAGGAGGGGGAAGGAAACCAGTGATTTGGCGTCAGGGAAGAGGCCTTATCAGTTTGGCTGGGGGGGTTGAGGCGGAGGCGGGCTGGGGGGCTCGCTGGGTTCACGATGCGGAGGACGGGTCGTCGTGGGGCCTCCAGCTCGCGTTGATAAGGCCCGCGTGGGGTGGGAAAGCACCCCAGCAGCGCATCGTTAACCCCTGCTGCTGCTGTAAAAGCGCGTGAGGCTGCCTGCTGCTGCTGCTGCGACGGCGGCTCCTGCTGCCTCCCCTCCTTTGCACTTGAAGCGTGTCCACGTTGTCGCAAGAGCGACCACGCCACGCCACGCTGCCTAGCGCGCTAGTGCTTTACTTGTTTCTTCCTTCCCGCCTCCCCTTCCCGCCTGCCCCCCCCCTTCTCTCCTCGCCGCGCAGGGTGAACGCCCCCCGGCGGGACCCCCTGGCGCTCTTTCTCTCTCTGGCCATCTTCATCGCCATGATCGTTCTGAACAGGTCCGTAGCAACCTGTCTATACCCGACCGGGCCATGACTGGGGTCCAGCCGATGAGGTCCTGCCGATGAGGTCCTAGTAACCCAGCTCGCGGACGCGGGACGGCAGCCGCCGCAGGATTGTTGACACCCCGTCGGCCACCAGGCTTGCCTTGCCTCATGGGGTCGCCCTCTCCGCCACGGCACCCACTGCTGTGCCCCCACCCCCCCGGTTCCTCCGTCGCAACCCGCTCCCCACCCTCCGCTCCCCTGCCCCGCCTTCTCTCCCCCGCAGCCTGGACGTGATGCCTCTGGCCACCTCCGCGCTCGTCTGCTTGTTCGCCTACCTGGCGTTCGGGGTGCTGACGGTGCAGCAGGTCCGGAACGCTATACCTGGCGCGCTGCTGCTCACCGTGGCGGGGGCGTTCGGAGTGGCCAAGGCGCTCAACACGACAGGTGGGTCTGCGCGGGCGGGTGGGCGGTCATGACGATACGGTGACACAACCAGTGAAGGAGACAGCGTTTCGCACTTCCCCCGTCTCGCGCCTCCGTAACCCCGTAACTCCGCACCCGCCTCCCCCCTCAACCGGCAAACCCGCCTCCCCCCTCACCCGACAAACCCGCCTCCCCCCTCACCCGCCAAACCCGCCTGGAGCTGCTGCCCTGCCGTTCCCCATCATCACCTCGCAACCCAGCCAGCCACCCACCCACCTATCCCACCCACCCGCCTACCCACCTCCTTTCCCCCAGGTCTGGCCGACCGGCTGGCCGGCTCGCTGCTCAAATGCTTCCACTGGATGGGCCGTGCGGGCGCCGTGACGTCTGTATACGTGACCACGTCGCTGCTGACGGCGCTGCTGAGCAACGGCGCCTCCATCACCCTCATGTTCCCCATCGCGCTCAACCTGGCCAAGCAGGCGGGCATCAGCTTCAAGGGGCCGCTGTACGCCATCATGGTGGGGGCCTCCTCGGACTTCTCCACGCCCATCGGCTACCAGACAAACCTCATGGTGGGTGGGTGGAGGGGGAAACGCCTGTTGGTCACATGAGACGATGCCCCCGGTAGGCTGGTAGGAGACCGGGGTGGGTGGGTGCGCTGCGGCATTGGGGCGGTGGGGTGGGGTAGCAAGGGAATGCGTATTGCGGCACATGGGAAGGGGAAACCGAAAGCCTAGTCGGCGCGTCGGGGCGAGGTGAGCGGTGCGCTGGCTGGCTGCGGCTAGGAAAGACACGCACACGCACATATACACGCACACGCACGCCCTGGCGGAAGAGTGGGGCTGCCGGAGAGGCGGCCACGCTGTGGTGGTGTGTGTCTGGTGGGGTGTGCGTGACACGTAATGTGGGCGTCCAAAGCGCCCAAAGCGAGTGGAAAACGGGCTATCGCGAGGATAGGGTGTCGTATGCACGGAGAGAGGAGCCGCAGCACGGGGAGAAGAGGGCGGCACTGCGGGCATGGCAGGTGGTTGAGCGGTAGTTGGCTGAGCGGTAGTTAGCTGAGCGGCAGCTCGAAGGCACCCAACGGTCAGCACCTGAGCCAGCTGTGGCCCTGCCCCCCCCCCCCGCCCGCTCCCCTGACTCGCAGGTGAGCGGCCCGGGCGGCTACCGCTTCCTGGACTACACCCGCTTCGGGCTGCCGCTGCAGCTCATAGCGGGCTTCATAACCGTGCCGATCTGCGTGCTCTACTTCGGCTAGCCCCCGTTCGAGTAGATTCAGGTTTGCCGGGGGCGCAGAGCGATGCGGCATGACGCTAGACTGTGACGGCGCGGCCGCGGCAGCAGGCTTGCCGTTGGCGCGGCACCTATGAACGAGGGGTCGTTGACGGGTAGTTGTGCCGGTAGTAGTTTGCGCGGCGAAAGACGATTCGGGCGCCGGGAGGGTTGCTGCACTCGTGATACAGTAGCGAAGGGATAGAACTGCAGCGAGGGCGCGAAACAGCAGCAGCGGAGGGCCGAGAAAGCAGCAGCGGGGGACCGAGAAAGCGGCAGCGGGGGACCGAGGAAGCAGCGTCATCAGCGGGTGACCGTACGGGGCGGTACCGGTGGGTGGTGGGCTTTGCGTTGCGGAGGAGGTCGCCAACGGAGGGCGGCGAGAATTGTGACGGCTTCAGCCTGCAGACTTGCAGTGGAGCGGGGCTTGGCAGCGGGGCGGTGCGTCGGCGCGTCTTCGCGCCCTACAGCAGCTCAGGGCGGCGCCAAAGACGTGTTACGGCTCCTGGCGCCGGCGGAGGTTGGGGGAAGGCAGTGGGGCAAGACAGCTTTGGCAGGGGAGGGTCCCGGCCTACCTTAATCTTGGCCAGGCTGGAAGGTCGCACGCGAGGAGAGAGGATCCGTGGGAAAGGAATGTCGTACAGGTTGGGCCGCACTTGACGTCGTACAGCCACGGTTTCAGGATGCGCGGTGCGTGGGCGGTGGTTAGCGAGGCAACCCGTGTGTCGTGGGTAGCGGTAGTGGGTGGGGACTGGCAAGCAGGGGGTGCATTTGCGTGTTTGTGTGTTTGTGGTGGAGGGGGCGCGGTGTAGCGCCCCTTCGTGAGGAACGTAGCCAAACTTACGTAATGAGGATGGCGCTTCGTAACGTGAAGCGGTCAGTGAAGGGCATGGGATGCGAGGCATTGCGCACTGCATGGGCATCTGCGTGGTGTGGTGTGGTGTGCCGCGGTGTGGTGTGGTGTGGTGTAAGAAGGGGTCGTTATCGTATCAGGTCATGTGAATATAAAGCAGCGAACAAGGGCAAGGGACGAGGCATTGCGTATTGCATGGTGTGACGTGGTGCGTAATGTGGTGTAGTGTGGTGTGGAAAGGGGTTGTTATGCGTCAGGTCACGTGAACGCGTTTTTTTCGACCTCTTATGACACCGCCTCCGTGCAAGGCACGCTGTGCGCTGATGGCGTGCGCGCCTAGGCACGCACGCAGCAATGCTCTGTGGTTACGAAACCGGGATCCGCTTGGCCCTTGCTCGTGACGTAAATAGTCTTGTGTCGTACATGCCGAGCAGCCCGGCTCCAGGGGCCGACAGCGCGCACATTGCGTTTGACTCCGTGAGTGCGGGGCCGGCTTGGGCCTGCTCTTGGCTATGACGTTGGGTTGGTGTTCGTGCTGTTTGGGGACGATGCCCCAGGCTTTAAGCTCGGGTAAAGGGGGGGATCATAGTATGGATTTGGTGGGGGGGAGCCCCAGGGGCACCGCCGGGTATTTGCCTGCGTCCTACATAGGACGCCGGCGATGGGCTTGGGATGCTCAGACTTGACTTGATCGTGTGTTTGCATGACAAGACGCCGAGGTGTATCGTTTGCTGCAGCCTAGGTTGGTTTCCAGCGGTCTTCCGCCGTGAACATAACGAGTGCACATACCGTAGTACTTAGTTGCGGTCGGTGTACCGTACGTTGGGACGGAGACATATTACAGCATCATGGACCATAGCTGCACCTGCTACTTTTCCGAACATGGATTTTCGTGCCCTGAATCAGCTTGTGCGCTTGCGCGGAGCTACCTTGATGTTTGGCGGTATTAACGATATAACCGATGTTCATCGCCAGCCTTGGTGGTGTTAATTATATGACCGGTGTTCATCGCTAGCCTTGGTGGTGTTAAACATATAACCAGTGTTCATCGCTAGCCTCCCACAACTGACGGTTGCGGCGGTGTGGCGGCTGAACGCCGGCCGAACGCCGGCCTAATGGGGTCAGGCGCTTTCCCAAAGGACAGGCACGCGCCACCCGCATCCATGCCCCCCAAGCAGCGCTTCCAACGTCCTAGCAAGCTCCTAAGCCGCAACATGGATGTTGTCGCAACACGGTACTTCCTAATGATGTGTGTGTTTGGTGTGGTGGGCTCGAGGGGGGGTGACCTGGATGAGTAGGAACGCCTTGGTAGGAGGGCCTGATCGTACATCACAATGTAGTAAGCAGGCGACGCGGCGTCGGCATTGGCGCACCACCGACTCCCCTTATACGTTCTGTGTTGCCCCAGACTAGAAGATAAGTACAATGTCCATGTACTTCGATGGATTTCCGCAGCCAAGCTGAACCAAACCCTAGCAAACGCTGCTATAAATGCTTCAATTGCTCTGTCTTCTACTACACCGTTGGCGAGTACCTACTAAATACCGAAAAGTGCCGAAAACTGACCCGAAAAGGCGATCCGTTGGACTCTTTCCAACGCCCTTCTCCCTGATGACATGCACACCTCATATCGCAGTGTCCGGCGCATCGCACAGCATCGCATCGCATCGCCCGAAGGTTCTGCCTTTTCGCCTGCACCCACTGTATTAAGTACTACTGCCCGGGCTTCCGAGCCCCGTGGTCTACTGCGCCGCTCCGTCAAACTTCTCACCGAGCTGCGGCCTGCAGTACGGCACGTCCCGGAGCGCGCCCAGCCGCTCCCGCACCAGCAGCGCCTTCTCTGGCCCCGTCAGGTACGTGAAGTTGTTGGAGGTGCCCTTCATGTAACCCCGCGCCACAGAGCCCCACAGATGCACCACCTCGCAGCCCTTATAGTCGCCCAGACGCACTTTCCCCGTCGGCCAGAAGACCTTCTTCGCTTGCCGCCACCGCAGCCCCAGCCAGGCACCCGCCGGCACCTGCCCCGGCAGCGCGGTTGAATTCTTGCGCTCTAGCCGGTTATAAATTGTGGTGAGCGGCTTAGGGCCTGCCGTGACCCAGTCGTCGGCGTCGTACACTGTGGTAATGTGTACGAGGACCTCGTGTAGAAAGGGGTGACGCGCCGTGAAATACACGACTGCGCACTCGAAGAACCGGGAATCCGACATGCTGCGCACCAGTTTGTTAATCTTGTCGGGACTGCGCGGCGCAAGGGATGCAACGGATGAGTCAGTTACCTTTTCGTAGGTTAACGATAACGTGGCGCGAAACGTGTAAGGAGCTGGTGGGTGGTGCAAGATTTTATATCAACACCAAAGCAAAGCGTATGGTACAAGGTACACATATACTTATGTGCCGCCCCATGCGTATGGAAACATACCAGCTGCACGGCTCTGCAAGGGAGGCAGGGCTCTTCTCGCGCACCTGATTGGTCGCATGACCAGCACGTCGCCGTCTAGGTATTGGCCGCCGTGGCGGTAGATCAGGGCGAAACGCATCATGTCGGTGAGGTGGGAGAAGTAGAAGCGGCCGCTCTCCAGCATCTTCTGGTTGGCGACGAACCACTCGTGCAGCGGTGTGTCCTGCACAAAAGGAGGATTGGAACAGTGGCCGGTTCGGTGAAAGGCTGAGCTGAATCAAGTTATTACGCAGGAAATCAAACTCAGGCCGACAGGCGAGCGCGGACCCGCCAATTGGTGCCTGATGCCCAGGGCGCAACGCGCTGGGGTTTCGGCCCTCTAGCATGTTGCCTGATCAGGCTGGCAGAGTTCTTTTCCGTCACGGCTCACCTTCATCACCACACGCGGGTCGTAATGCACGAGGTTGGCCTTGTCCCAGCCGTGCCGTGCGAGGTCCGCTCCGGTCAGGTTGTTGGCCAGCAGGTACACCCGACTGCCATACACTGTCACGACGGAGTCGATGCAAGCCACAGCCAGCTCATCGAGGGTGTTGCCGCCAGTTGTCCAGATGAGGAACACGTTGTTGGCTCCGTTGCCGTCCAACTCGCGAACAAGGGCGTCGTCGTAGGGCCGAGGGCGGGGTTCCGCCAAGGCAGGCGCGAAGCTGAGGATTGTAGCTAGCGCGGCATAGGAGAGAATATGAGCCACGGAGTGGCCACGATGCGCCCATGGCGCGGCGCGCGGCATTTTCCGAGGCCGACTGAGCGTCGCGACCGGCGACGCGACGTGCGCGCAGGTGCACACCGACTTGCCGCCGTCTGCGAGCCAAGCGCGAGAACTTCCTAGGAGAGAAGCGAGGCCAGAGCAATGATAAATGTTTACTGCACGTTAAATGGTAGCACTTCGCTGCTGCAATGCCTCGACGAAACCGCACTAACTTCTTTCTCGGACAGTGTCACCGCGTTTCCTCGCGGCGGTTTAGCTATCAAATGATTGCAACTGCAGCACAATTATAGTTGTTTCATCTATGGTTCAAGGCTAACATAGGGTTCGAGGCTGCAACTGTTAGGAGTACGAGGGATGCAACCGTAGGCAGTTTGGGTCATGTCCGCAGCACTCCGGCTTTTCAAGCGCGTAATCACGAAGAATCGTGGAACAATCCAGTTGGTCTCCGTCTTCGGTTCCGGTCGGGCAAAGTGTCCAGATCCGCAAGACTACATGGACGCGGACGCGGACGGGACGGGACGGGGAGCCTGGGGATGGGACAGGGGACGTGACAATGTTGCCAGGATCAAACCTACACCTAAATTGTAAAACGCAAATACAGTGGGCAGGGTAATTTAAATATTTTTAATATCCCCTTTCAAAATGGATTGCTGTAACCCTCTTGAGCTGAGCATGGCTACCCTGATGGACATGGGTGCCTCTGCTGATGTAGCTCCCGCAGAATCGCCCGGCCACGATGGCAACCACCGCACCCGTGGTGGTTGCCATCGCCAAAACGCGTTTAGGCGATATGGGCCTTTAGGTGGCTGCTGTTAGTTTGTGTCGGCATTCATGTGGAAGGCGGCGCGGGCTCTAATGATTCGGAGGACGTGAGCTTGCGATTGAGTGGACTTATTACATGCCAGCGCAGATATACGCAAGCAGCTAGTAGTAGCGAGGTGCTACCGGGGGCTGCTGCTGCCGCCGGACGGTGGTATTCGGGTACACCTAGTGCACACGTGCGCCCGAGTACACAAGTTCTGTCAGCGAGCCCTCCCATCCTGCCAGGCGCCTCTGCCCGAAACGAGGAACGTCTTTCTCGCTCGACAAAATGGCGGGTCAACAAACTCAAAAATGACCACAGAAATGACACATCGGTGGCAATCCTTACGGCGTCGCCCGAACATTCCATTTCAATTTTATTTGCTATTCTTGGCAGCTGAACGGGCATCTCCAGTGGGCCCGAAAGGCCGGCGGGACAGCCCACGCACAGCCACGCGTCGTGACATCAGCAGAGGCTCCGGTACCCAACCTACGCTCAGATCGACTCACCAACGATGGCGCAACAAGCCAAGTAACTATGAATTGCAGTAATTCATCTCTACGGCAGCTAGAGGCGGGAGGTACATTATTGCGCACTGCGAGATGGATGATAACAATAACTAAGGGGCCGTTTGACGATTTCTCTGGGCGCCCACATCCAACAGAGGTTACGTGTGACTACAGCAATACCCGATGAGCAAATACAGGCGAGGCCTACCTTTCGGCGCACGTAGAGCAGAGTGAACGGATTTGTATGATGAATACAGCAACAACTGAAACGAACCAGCCGAACCAAGCAACAAAAACGCCGGTTCCATTGGACTGCTTCACCACACATTCATCCCCATAAGAAGTAGAACGCGCATTCGCTGCTGGCCCAAACAAGTGTGGCCGCAACTGTAGAAGACGGAGCTTGCTTCCCCTTCCCATTTTAGCCTACGAAAGACATCATGGCGTACGTATGTACATGTTTTGGGTTGTATGTACATGCTATCGTCCTTCAACTTGCGAAGGGTCGCAGGCGCGTAACGTTGCGGTAATTGCTCGTCGTTCCCTGCTGATTGCATTCATGGGTCTTGCTTGACGCCGAACAAGCTGACAGCAGTCGAGGTATCGCTCAGGCGGCGCGCACGGCACCGGCGTCCGTCATGCCGCCCAACGGGCCGCGCGAGGCGCCATTGTAGTCCTCATCCGCCACAGCCAGCCGCGGCACGTATCCAATGGCGGGGCTGGCGCCGCTAGGCTTGTATGTTACCGCGTCAATGGCGGGGTCGGCCTCCACGCTGCCCGCGTCACTGCCAGTGTAGGCCTTCCAGCCCGCCAGGGCCCCGTCGTAGCCCATGGGCGCCACTCGGCGGTCCACATAGCGGTTACCAGCGGCGCTGCCTGCCTTGTAGTAGATGTTGTTGGCGAAGGATAGGTCGGCGACGTTGGCCACAGCCGGGTAGATGGGCAGGGCGTTGGGGTCGACACTGGCCACCTGCGCGCAATTTAGAGAAGTGCGTATTAGAGAAGTGCTTTGTTCGGTATGTTGTTGCAACTGCAAAATGATTATAAGCAAGCAAGACCCATTTTTCTGTCACGCGGCATCGTAATATGGCTAGGACTTGGCCCGCTTACCCCTCCGCACTCGGATGTTGTACAGTCGGAGTCCAGGCAGAGGCAGCCGGTGTCCAGGACCTCAATGGCGGAGGAAGGAATCTTGGCGATGTCGTACAGCTGAGACAAGATGCTGTCCCAATTTGAAGTGGCCTCACCTGGAAGAGGGAGGCGGGGCCGGGTGTGAGTCATTGTTACCACAAGAAGCCGACACCTAGTCACAATTATTAGTAGCTCAAGCCAAGGGCCCAAAACAGGCATTGGACCGGATCGAACAGCCGGGTTGAGGCGTCATGACGCGCCAAATCAGCACCCTCAACCGGTCAAATCGCACCTGTGAAGAACCACGGACTGCCGTTATCCGCAAAGATGCCGCCGTACTTCTTGAGTGCCGTACAGAAGATGCGCGCAGCTGGTGCCAGCGGATTGCAGTCGAAGCCGGCGTTGAGGCGCACGCGCATGCCCATGGCAGGTGCATCGGTACCCTGGTAGCCGGTCGGGGCGAAATGGGTGGCGGGAGGCATGTATGCCCGGCGGGAGTTGGGGCCCGTGAAGCGGATGGCGTGATCGATGACGCCCTTGTTCACCACCTCGTCCCACTTGACCAGGCCAGGCAGGATGGCCAGGCCAGCGGCATCAGCAGACGTCCAGCCCAGCGGCCGGCCCAGGGCGTTGCGGGACATGTTGAACCTAGCGATGATGTCGGCCTGCCACTTGCCGGTGCCAGTCACGGCGGGCGGGAAGCTGTGAGGGAAGGACGCAGGTGCAGGGGCAGGAAAGTTGAGTCAAGAGTGAAGGCGACACGGTTTGTGGAAGCAATTCGGGGCTATCTACTGGTGTAAATAACATCGCCAGACCTTAAAGCTAGAGCAGTCTTGTATTTCCCACCTTCTCCAAGTCTCGTACAGCAGGCACGTTGCGTTGTCCACGACCAGCACGTGGCGGTCGCCGCCGCATGGAGTATCAGGGCAGTTGAGGTAGGCGCCCTCGACCGGCGCGGTGGGCGGGAAGGGGAAGCCGCTCGGGGAGGTGTCCGACTCACCAGCGTAACCATCTGGGCCAATGTCGATCTGCAGGGCGAGCAGAGGGTCACGTGTATGAGCCAGCCGTGTCGGTATGTGTGACATCGCTGCAGTGGCGCTGTACCATCATGCAACGACATGGGCATTACCTGCAACCGAAGTAACCCTAGCTAGCGCTCACCTGCACCATCGGCGTGCCCTGGCTGCTGTCAACGGTAATGAAGGGAATGCCGTACAGAACGTGTTGGCCATTGGCCGCCGTGTAGCCGCCCCCGAAGTCGGGGTGAAGGTTGCCACCACCGATGTTGCTTTTTATGGTGTTGCTGTTGGGGTGGACGGGCAGTGAGGTCACGTCCATGCGCCAGGCGTTGTCGGCGGGGAAGAGCGGGCAGGAGCCGTCCGGGTTACGGCCCTGCTCGCCGGGGGCGTTCGCGTAAGCATCGGCGAAGGGCAATGCCTGGCTCAGCAGCTCGCGACGTGCGGCATTGCCACTGCCGGTGCCAAGGGTGCTGCTGGCTGCAGTGAAAGTAATAGCATTGGCAGCACGGCGGCCGAGCAGTCCCCTCAGCATGCGGTGGTGATGGCCGGCCGTGGGGCAGGCGCTAGCAGGCACGTTGACGGTCAGCGCCTTGTTAATGATGCTGCCCTGCAGGATGCGTGCCTCCACCATGAGGTTTGCACTGACGGCGCCGCCGAGCGTGACAACGTTGTTCTTGAAGGTGATGTTGGTGTTAGGGGCGCCCGTCTCAAGCGTTGGTCCCAGCTGCTTGGGGCTGACATTGAGCAGCACGCCCGCCTGCATAGTTGCCGCCACGTTCAGCAGCGTGTTGTGGACCACCACGGCATCACGGGCGGAGTAGAAGGCCACGCCTGCTCCCGCCCCGCCGTCCAGTATATACTGCTGTGCGTTTAAAGGGGCGAGGGAGAGTGAAGGGTGTTAGTTATGGATAAAGGTACTGTACAAATTGCGGAATCAAGCGTTAGCCGGCCGTAAAGCCAAGGGTGATAGCTACGTAGGACAGGAATCATGTACAAATGCACATCCAATGGAACACCCTATTGCAGCTGCGATGCCGTGCGTGGCTGTTAGCAACGAGGGAGCAATGCTCACTTGCGCACGATCGTGTTGATGCTGTCGTGCCAGTCGGGCTGGGGCAGCTGGGTGCGCGCCCAGTCCACGTCCATGTACATGACCTCGGTATTGTCGCTGCCCAGCAAGATGCCGCGGCCGCCAAAGTTCCTGGCGCGGCCGGTGGCATGGATGGGGGCAATGCTGGCTGGGTCAGTCGGCAACTACTTGCTTGCAGCAGGCGAATGCAGGAGGCACGAAGTAGGCGCCAGGATAGGAGCAAGAAAGCCATATATGTGTGGTAGCTACAGGCGAGTTATCCGTGCGGTGACGGTTGTTTGTGCAAGACACCTCCGAAAGTCGATTTGTCTCCCCTCCCGCTCTCTGTGGAAGGCCCGCCTCGCTCACTTGATCAGGTTCCTCTCGACGAGCACATTGCGTGCGCCGCCGCCCAGCCGGATGCCAGTCTCAGCTGGGCTGTTGATGGTGTTGGATCGGATGGTTAGGTCGCCACCACCGCGGACCTCAATGCCGGCTGCCTTGGGGCTGCTGATGGTGAGGCCCTGCATCACCACACCCTTGACGAAGGTGCTCAGCTTGATGCCGTGTAGGCCGCAGCCAGTCAGGGCCATGTTCTGCGAAAGGCAATAATACAGGAAGCCAACGGAGTCTGGTTAGGGTACGATAGCAACGTTTCGCTCGGTGTATGTCCTCTGCTGAAGCCTACATTATATCCTACATCATTGAACGGCAGCAGAGAGCCGGCCCCCACTGCCGAACGAAATATCTTCTGGCTGCTAACATTGAGATATGCTATTGGCGATTGGGCTGCCGGACGGCCCCAGCCATCAAGCAACAACACCGCCTCCGACCACGCACCTGAATGTACGACAGCGTGGTTGGCTTGCCAGTAGCAGCAAGATAGAAGGCCCAGTAGGCACTGGTGCCGCTGCCAGAACCCTCGTTCAGATGGATGCAGCTGCCCGTTACGGTGCCGGTCATGACCACATCAAAGTTGTTCAAGTTAATTGCAGCGGCACCACCGTACAATCCCTCGCCGGTTCGAATGCAAGAGTTGGCGCCGGTGTTGGCGCACAGGACGGTGGCACGAGCGCCGGGCAGGTCGGCGGGGTTGGTGATAATCGTAACCTGCGCATGCGGGATGTATTATTAGTTGTAGTAACACACCATTACGTAGTAGTGCTCAGACGACGGTCAATGCGTACTTCCTATGCGCCACTCACGTTGGGTCGGTAAATGCCAAAGCCGCCGACGTGGTTCTGACCACCCTTGAGCAGGATGCGGTCGCACTGATTCATGCTTATCAGAGCCGCCTGAATGGTCTTGAAAGGCGATGCGTAGTTGGATTCGTAGCTGAATGCCTGGTTGTCATTTCCGTTTACGGCGTCCACATACAGGTCCTTGCACACGCGGGTCAACCAGAAATTGTACGGCCAGGACCTGTCGTACACGGGGCCCAGACCTACACCGGTGTAGGGCGGCTGGCTGGCGAATGCCGCCGGCACTGGCGGAAGCACCTTCAATACGCCCGCGGCATTGGACTGCACCGCGCCGGCGTCGAACTGACCCATGGGACGGGGCCGGCCGTTGAAGTCGTCAACCACCAGCAGTACCGCACCAGTGGAAAGTGTGGATGCAGCGCGGCCGGAGGCGGGACTGCAGCTGAGCGGTGTGAAGGCAGCGTCGAGCAGCGGGTCGGCTTCAACACTGTTTATGTCGCAGTACGCCTGGCCCAGTGTTGCGGTGCAGTGCTGCGCCCAGCCGCTTGCGTTGCCGACAAAGGTGCTGCCAGTGCGCTCATCCTCCAGCATGGCGCCCTTGCCCCACTGGAATGGGACGAGACCCAGACCTGCTTGTGTGAGCAGTAAGGCATGGGGGAGGTTGAGCGACCGGGGTCCGAGGTGGTATGGTGGGCAAGTACGTCGGTAGGTAATGGGGCCGACTTGACAGTCGGAGCGGGTACAATACGGATGGAAACTTGGAAAGCCAATTGGCGAAGGGGAAGCTGGCCGGCAAATCGCTTGCACCGAAGGTAGGCGCAAGGAAAACGCACCTCGATTTGCCAACCCACCTTTCTGGTCGTAGTAGACGTTGTGTGCCGATACAAAGGGGGTGGCGGGGTCCAGCCCATCGGCGCGGATCTGCAGGACCGGCCCGGCACGCGCGGTGGTTGATCGCACCAGGACATTGGCCCAGACGGTGAGGGAGGCGCAGCGGGTAAGCACAGTACCGACGGGCGTGTACGCGTGGCTGTACGAGTTGATCAAGATGCAGCTCTGAGTATTCTCCTGCGCCTGCCAGATGGTGTTGTGGGCGATAACGGTACCGCGACTAGCCCACACGTTGATGCCGGCCTGGCTCACGGCGGTGATGATGTTGTTGCGCGCTTCACAGCAGTAGGAAAAGGGACAAAAGCACAATATGAGTCAAGATGTTCGGAAACAACTTAGTTTCAAATAGACAAGCAGGGATAGGCCGCAAACCGGCTAATCGAATATCGGTTCTGAAGCTTCGGTCCAATTATCACCTGTCGCATTGATGGACTCATGCAGTGCTGGGTTGTTGATGGGGTCCATGTACTCGTAGTTGGTCGCGAAGCCAAGGTTGAAACCAAAGCCGCTACGAGCCACATAATTGCGCTCCAGCAACGCTCGGGCGGTGCCTCCCGCCAGGTGGACAGCGGCAGCGGGGATGTCGTGAAAGTAGCTGTCCTTGATGGTAATGTCGTACGCCTGTACGGCCTCGATGCCGTGGCCACCCGTACGCAGGCGTGCGCCGGTGTTGTAGATTTCGCAGTTGGTGAAGGTGTTGTTGGCGGCCTTCATGACCAGTTTGACGCCACTGCTGCCCGTGTCATGGATGCTGCAGGCGGGAAAAAATCAGACGAACCATTCAAGGACAGAACAAGGAGATGTGGCTCCCGCTGGCTAAGTAACTCCCACCATGCTTCCCCAGTTGCCGTACATCTCATTCCTACGTACCGCACATTCTGTACCACCCAGTGGTTTGGCCCGGCACCCAGTGCCACTCGGTCCGCCATACTGCCGTAGTTCTCCCAGGAAGTGAAGAACATGATGCCGTAGTAGAACCCGCCGATGATCTCGAGATCCTGGAGGCAGGCAGGTAGGTAGGCGAGACGATAGGAAGGTAAGAACGCGGGCGGATGTTTCCAAGACACAGAGGGCAGACCAAGTCAGTCAAAACAAATCAGCCCGCAGGTAGTAACCTATCGCAACCAACCTGAATCACTCCGTAGTCGGAACCCGGGCGCAGAGTGATGACGTTGACGGCGTTCTGTGGGTCGTTCATCGGCAGCGACACCACAGCCCAGTGGCCGGGAGCCGACCGGAGTGTGATCTGCGGGCGGTAGATGTTGAGGGCACCTGGGTACACGCCCGTCTTGAGGTAGATCTTGTCACCTGGCCACGCCTCATTGACAGCCTTGGCGGGGGACTTGAAAGGGGAGTCGAAGTGGCCACTGTTGAGCTCATCACTGCCCGAGGGGTCCACCCACCACACGCGGGAGACAGCGCCCAGTGCCAAGGGATACGACGGAGTTGGCGGTTGCGCAACGGGGTCGTCCAAGTACATGATGGACAGAGCAGGGCGGCGCAGCGACGGGCTGTCCTTATTCCACTGGCTGCTGATGAAGGAAACAGATCCGTTGACAGCTCTGAACAACAGGCCGTAGTTGGCGGTGCCGTTGTTCGCCACCCATCCAGCGACCTTGCTCGCGTCCAATGCAATGGTCTTGGACACATAGCCGTAGGCTCCATTCACTGGCAGCATGAAGGAGATCAGCGCGTTCGATGCGCAGTCCGCCCAGGCACCTGGCTGCGTCCAGGGCACACTAGCGGTGCCGTTGTGTCGGGAGTAGCGCCAGCCAGTGGTCTGGTAACTGCAGGCGGTGAAAGGGCGGGGTCCGGGGATGGCTAGGGTCATCGGTATGACAGTCGTATAGTGAAGCTAAATAAGCGGGGCGATCCGCGTCTATTACAGGAAGCCGGCAGCGCTGCGATTGCCTGATGGTAAGGGTGTCCTTGGTAAGGGATCCTGGCTAGCTTGCTAGTCCCTACAGTCTCTGCTGAATCAGGCTCCCACCTGGGGCCGTTCAAGAACGCCCACGGCATCGTCAAGAAGCAGGCTTCTACCAGCACCGGCTTGTTCCAGTTGATGAACATGACCTGTGAAAACAGGTAGGATGATGCGGTGGCCAGTTAGGCTCGCGGTTTGGCGCGGCGAACAAACGGTCCTAGTCATCGGCTGAGCGAGAGCCGTCATAAGAGGGGAAGGAAACAAGTTGTCCCAGGAATAGCTTTTGGCCTAACAGGCGGCTGTATTGGCGGCATCGCCTAAGGCAAATGTTTGAGCTCCAATATTGCATTTTTCATACAAGTGCTCAATCAGTTTCTCCTGGGGCCCAAATGTTGCTAGGGCCAACGTATTTGCTGTTTAAAATGGAGGTTAACAGGTGGATCGAGCGAGCGAGCCCAAATTTGCGTCATCATCTTCCTACCCGCGACTACTTGCGTATGTATTAGACAGGCTTAGCCAGCAGTGCGTATGCTCCTTCTCCACCGACCCTTTGCGCGTGCTTTCACTTACCGTCAACTCAGCGGACTGTACGGCAGCAGTGGCGGGCAGGAATCTGCACAGGCGCGAACCGGCAGGCATACAGGTGGTGATGTAGTTATCGAAGTGACAGGCGGCAGATGTACGTATGCACCCATGGATGGGTAGGTACCGGGGAGGCACCGGCATACACATACCTGTGGATGGAGTTGAAGCGGATGAGGGTGCGAAACCTATCCTGGGGATTGTAGTTGGAGTCGCCCATCGTGTAGGTGTAGTCGGGTCCGGTGCTGCCCCAAAAGTACTGCGTGTGGGGAAAGATCAAGGCAAGGGAGGTGTGGGCGCCAAGCAAGGGCGGCGGAGATAGCTTACAGGCGGCCTGGTAACTCGGCTTCGGTCCTTACCGTGACGCCATTCATGTTGTTCCAGTTATCGATGTACTGGGTGGTGATGGACGTCTCGTAGGTGGCATTGTAGTAGGTGGGCGTGCCAGTGTTAGAGGCCAGCAGGGTTCGGCCCGCCTGAAGTGTAACAGTCTGCAGTGCGGAAGTGTAGGTGATGGCCAGGGCGGGGCGACGCAGCGACGGGCTGTCCTTAATCCACTGACTGCTGACAAAAGTGACCGAGCCATTGACGGCCCTGAACAGCAGGCCGTTGTTGGCGGCGCCGTTGTTTGCCACCCAGCCTGCAACTTTGCTCGCGTCCAGGGCAATGGTCTTAGAAACGTAGCCAAACGACCCATTAACTGGAACGACAAACGAGATCAGCGCATCCAGTGCGCAGTCCGCCCAGGCACCTGGCTGCGTCCAGGGCACACTAGCGGTGCCGTTGTGTCGGGAGTAGCGCCAGCCGGTGGTCTGGAAACTGGGATTGGGCAGGGTCCGGCCAGGGCGGAGGTGGCACAAGGAACATGGGTATCGATCAATAGGTGCAAAGTCATGGGAAGGCCATGGTTGGAGATGGTTGCTTGCACGTAGGAAAATCGCCGGCGGTAGGCATACATCTGTTTATGCGCGCGGTATGTAACTGTGTCTCTAGATAGGGTTATAGCTAGCTGTGTATTTATTCGGAGGACGGCAGCTGCGCCTCGCGCTGCCACGCACTTGCGCGCGAGATGCATGTAAAGCGGCAGGCCTCACCTGGGGCCATTCAAGTGCGCCCACGGCATCGTCATGTAGCAAGCCTCTACCAGAACCGGCTTGTAGAAATTGATGAACATGACCTGCCGGTCGAAGACAAAGTGCGTGGGTCAGTTTGATTAACATGTGCGCGTGCTAGGGCAGGTCGCGAAGGTCCGACTGGCTCACGCGAGTCGTACTGACGACTTGACAGCAATGGGCCTCCGTAACTGGGCACGCAAAGGCAATAATGTTGGCCAAACGCTTGTTATTATGTCCGAATAGTCGGGATATGTTTACATACAGGTTAGATACCGCACAGGCTCTGGCGCAAACCGGCATTGGGTTGGGACTCCTGGTATGCCCCGCCGCGAGGCGCGGCGAGGTTGGGAATACCTGAAAGGATGGTGCCGCCGTACGTGTGACTATGTTTACATGGATACGAGGCCGGGATAACGATCAGGCGCACAGAGTTTTGCTGCTGTGATGGCCTATGAGGACCTTATCTCAGGTGGCGTCGACGACCTCGCTCGCGCCCTACGCGCTATACACACGCCATGCCGCCGTACGCGGAACTCACGTTTAACTCGGCCGACTGCACCACAGCAGTGACAGGCAAGAACCTGCACAGACGCAAGCGGCACACAGGCGCGGCGGTGATGCGAGCGCGTAATGATGATAACGTACGCGGCAGATTCATCCGTGCGTTCAACAGTCGTGTTGAGGCAAGGAGACAGGTTGAGGTATGTACGTACGTGTTAATGGCGTCGAATCGAATAAGGGTGCGAAACATCTCCTGGGGATTATTGTAGTTGGCGTCCGCCAGCGGAAAAGTGTAGTCGGCGGTTGCGGTGCTGCCCCAAAAATACTGCGAGGGAGCGCGTAAACATGTGTGGGTGCCAAGAAAGAGCAGCAGTCAATGGAATCGGATGGCAAGGCAGGGCGGCGTCCGTCGCACCGTATTGCCGTTCATGTTGTTCCAGTTATCGATGTACTGGGTGCTGATGGTTGTTTCATAGGTCGTGTTGTAGTATGTTTGTGTTCCAGTGTTAGAGACGAGAGTTCGCCCCGCCTGAAGCGTAACGCTCTGCTGGGCCGCTTCGGCGGCGCTGCCAAAAATGGCCAGCAGCGTTACCAAGATCGCCAAGCAGGCGACCGCGCACACTGCATAGTAATAGTCAGTGGTATACGTTGTGAGAAATTGGTTCCCAATACGTTAAGCGCTCGGGCCGCGGCCTTCTAAGTACGTTACCTCGACGCATGGCCCCACCGCCCAGTCAGACTTGCTTGGTTGCTTGTAATCAAGGTCAAGGAAGAAATATATGGGTAACGGCAACTGAAATAATGAGTCAAGTATTGAAGTGCGGAACCCTTAGGTTGTAAGACGGGCAGGGTCGTGACCAAGTAGTGCTGGCTGAAGATAAGCAATCAACTTAAGCGCTCTCTCAACCTATGTTATTTGACTTGTAAGTGGAGCCCTTTTATACAATGGAGGAACGATGCGCTTCCGCTAGCCTTCTTTCGCCCTTCACGTCGATACTTTGGAAGCTGCTGAGTACGACTGTTCGTGCCATCCTGCGGGCTACTCTGCTTCTCTTCTTCGTACTCTTGGGTTCCATGGAGCTTAAGCATGGCATTGTTGAACTGGACAAATTAAGCGTCTTAAGGCGGCCATTGCGTGACCACGCAGGGAGCTGCACCCCGCTGAACCCGCTATCTAAAAGTTACTGGCCTTGGCTCGAGCACACCGCCAGGCAACAGTTGTCTAGCAAATATAATGCCTTAGGAGCAATTTATTGTTTCATGGCCTCTGGCAAACCTGTAATGAACACGTTTTTTGTTGACCTGCTGGCATCCCGAAACCGGCTTCGATACGACTTATCCACTGGCTTTCTGGTACTAGGTAATAGTGAAGTCACTGTAACATGTTATGTAACAGGCAGTGGAGATGTTACTCGCTTAGGAAACCATACGAAACGTATTCGCTTGCGGCGGAAAATAGGCGGGAAAACAGATTGCGCTCCGGTGACAGTTCAAGTCGCAGGCATATTATCATCAGCAAATCACTATCAAGCGATATTCATAGTTCGTAAAGACTCGGTCGCTAACGCCGTCTACTTCCACAACACGACTACGCCTCCCATGGCCTGCCACCAACGCACTCGCGCAGTTAGTTTATGCCATGCCATGCCAGCAGCTAGCTTTATGGCACCTTATAGAGCACCTTATATTTCCTAACACTCCGACTCCTTGGCGCCGGCTGCCTAGCTATCCTTCCGCGTGCTTGAGCGAACTGGCGCCCAACAGTGCTCGTGCTCACTACCACTGCTAATGGACGTAGCTAGCTCGCTCGTTAGCGCGCGGAAAGCGCACATCGGGTGAGCAATGCGTAGACGGCAGCAGCTGGTCCGGCAGGAGGGGCGGTGGAGGCCGTACACGATGCAAGGAGCAAGCAATAACTTGGCAGTAGCGTTACAACGGTAGGTTTGGTTGGGTCCGTCAGCGCTGCCGTCGCGGCTGGAAGGGTGAAGGACACACTCCAAGCGATCAGGCCGTGAAAGTGGGAGGTGGCACGCAACTAAAGCCCCCGTATGGCTGGAGAAACAGGTCCATATCCTCGCGGAATGATGTCCAGACACTGCCGTGTATGCCCCACAGCAATCGTACCTCGGCTAGCTAGCTGTATGCCAAAGAAGACACTGGGTGCAACACTATTCCCGGCCGTGCTGCTCGTGCGCGCGTGTTCCTACCTAGCTGACCGTGATTGACTAACTCCAGCAGGCCTGGAACGTACGCTATCGAAAGCGCTCAGGCTATAGCTGCTGACCACTTTTTAGACACGGTGGCAACGAAACAGATGAACGGCGCAAGTCGCTACCTCTTCCGGGTCACGCACTCAGACTCCCGACCGAAGCGCGGCCCATAGCTGCACTGTTAGTGTAAGCATGGAAATGAGTAACCGCGGATGACAGGAGGTTGTTGTAACGGTTACAGTGGGTTCCAGACCAGAATGTAGAACCATCGGGCACAGGAGGTGTATGTACGGACCCCAGGTAAAAGCGGTATTTTCGGACCCTGCTCCGAAAATTGGTTTCTACGCGGCGTAGGGCCCTCGGACGCGGGTTGGCGCGCAGTCTTGTTTGTAGTTGGAACAGTTGCAGGCTTCTTTAGTGTGCCTTTCGTTGCTAGGGCCCATTTTCTGTTATCGCTCTCAGGGAATCTTTTCAGCGACCGGTTTTGGCGGGACCGGGCTCCCGCGCGACCTAAGTCCAGGTGGCCAGTGTATTCGGGAACTCGTTTCGCCCGCCTGCCCCTCCCTTTTCTGTCTTGTGCTGTGTTTTGGTGTCTGGTTTCGTGTTTTCGCGTGTGTTGGTCATCCGACCGGGGGGCGAGTTGAGAGTTTAGGATCACCGAGAGCGGAGCGGCACCGGGGCAGCACCCAAGCGGCGCGGGCCGGCCTGCCACATCGTAGGTGTGAGGAGAGAGGCCAAAGACCCAGGGGGTGCCACCCACTTTTCCCCCATCGATCCCTCACGTCGCTCTCTCGGTCGCGGCTGGTAGACGAAGGAGACAGGTGTTTCTAGGGTCGGTAGATCAGTAAGGCTTTCAGGCAACCGGTAGGATTGCGAGCGGTCGGGCTATCGAGTGGTGTCTGTCCGCACAACCCTGGAGTGCAGAGGCGTTGGAAGCGCTTCGAGCGGTAGTTTCTGTAGTGGGTTATCGCTGTACTTACGTTTCGAATTAGTACGGGCCGAGCTACCGAAGTCCGACTGGAACCTGTATCAATTGTCATTTCCTTGGCTGCAATATAAATTATACGCGCTGATTTTGCCGGAGGACCAAATCGTTACAGCCATTGGCGAATACATAACCTACATATAGCAAAACCAAACAATCATCAACAAGGTAGAACAAAGCATCTGAATCTAAATTAAGTCTGTGCGCTTCAGCACGCCTCGCATGTATGGAGGTCTTAGCGAGTTAGCCGTTCTACCGTACACATGTACAGCCTGCCGCCGCAAACGCCCAGGCTCTCCTTAAAAATATGCTGCAAATAGTTCGTTAATTTTCATGGTAGACGGCTAATGTCGGACACGGCACGACCTACAGCGCTACAGCAGGTGAGATGTGCACGGCACCCCTACACTGTTTGACCGCATGTGAGATGCACACGGTAACCCTACACTGGTTGACCGCTCTACTCGCTATCGCACCCAATAGACATGTGTATTGTGCGCCTGATGGTATGTAGCGTGTGTACGGCGACACAACGAACTTATTGTTCGCAGCCAGGCCGTTAAGGCACTGAACTCTTACAGCAAACGAATACATACTTGGAGGACGCAAAGGAGACCTCCTACTGATGCTACAAACCTATCTATCTAGCTGGCTAGCTAGTACATACACCTGAGCTAATTGGGTGCGTCGTCCAGGCGTATCCAGCGTCCCTCGCTGTAGGTGTTTCCGGTGGAGGTCATGTCGCCCACCAAGAAGAGCATGTAGTAGCCGAAAGGGGCGACAGCGGGCTGGGAGGTGGGCGGCGCGCGAAGAGTCGCGACACCGCCGCTAGCGGACACGACGGTCTGCGTGGATGTAGCAATACAAGTAAGCATCATATGGTGAAGGCTAGCCTTGCTTAGCACGCAGCGAGCAGCGAGCTAGCATGAAGGACAATCAATTGCAAGCCCAGGAAGGACATGTGCCCTTTATTATGGCGGCCTCTATGTCACAAACAAGCGCAAGTGTAAGCCGACGGCAAGCTGGGCAAACAAGCGAAGCGACGCAGCTGCCGGTTGGCCAGTAAACCGGTACGTGTTTGGTAGTGCAGTGTTAAGCGCGTGAAGGCTTCAAGTCTCAAATTTGGGGTAAACAATTAACGGCAGCAGAGATTATCAGTCGATCGGATTGCTCACCAGGAAGATGACTCGCTGGTTCATGTTGATCGAGTGCGTGGCGGCGCAGGGTGCGGCAAGGGAGGCTCCAGCGATGTTGCCGCCGTACGAGTAGTTGACCGTAAACGTCCTGCACGCAGCCACGCACGCGTTTGGGCACAGACGCACAGCCAATGCGCGATTGCTCTTGAAATGGTTTGTTAGCTCCTAACAGGAAGCGTCCGCCGTCGGTCTTGTATCGTCCGTTTACCCATACCTGCTGCCACGGCCGCACAGACGCTAGCGCACGTCAATAATGCTGTATCTCTGGGCATGGCTGCGTGGACATCCTTATGCTCTGTTGTCATACTTCGCAGCTCGCAAGTAACCCACCCAGCCCCTACATGCGTACTCACGATCCACGCACGATGACCGCCGGAGATGTCACAATGCTGGGGCGGATGACGTTCGCTGCGATCTCATTCGGTGTGCCTAGTTGCACCCGGAACTCGTTTTCGCCATCAGGGGTCTTGCTGATGCCCCCCGGCTGCAGATGTTCAGCATAAAAATACGCAAAAGGCAATGTTTATGTACGTGGTCAGGGGGTTGGCAAACAGCAGGAGCTTTGGCAGGCCAGCCCTACCTGCTGCTCGCTACACACCCTCGCAATCCTTCCGCTAGCTGTCTCGTACCGTCGCAGGCACAAAAGGAGCCCGCGAGAACACCGCAGTTTTACCAGGCGTTTGTGCCAAAACAAACATATATCCTTACAGTTACAATCAATATACATATCCTTGACCAACGAAACGTGCTCAGTGTAACTTAATTTCGCGTTCACAACCAGTCAACTGAGTGCCTGTACACGATGTATGGTATACATACATCCCGCTGCCGGTACTCACCACAGGCATGCCGCATGTGTCACAGCCGCTGACTAGGATCCTCCCCGACACGTCCAGACACGCCGCGGAATGGTACATACGGATGATGCCTGCAGGCAAATGACATACAGGGGCCGAAAAACATGCGTAGCGTTTGCTTTACATTATTTATCAACAAGGATGACGTCGTTATGTCTCGGATATGTTCGTAACGCAACGAATGTTGCCTCACGACAAAAGGTCGTCAAGCACGGAGGGAGGCCATGCTGCGCACATGCGTACACCTTGCTAGACGGGCTTATCGCAGGGAGGGAGGGGCTGTCAATCCTGGACTCGTTGCGGCACCGATCGCAGTCAGCATGACAGCCAGCCTCTCACCGATATTTGCTGTCACCGAATAGCGTGTGCCGAGCGGTGCATCCGGATTGTACATGAGCGCAGTAGACGCAGGACGGATCGACAAGTAGCTGGAGCCCTTCTTCCAGCCAGCGGTGCCGTACTGTGCGCAAAGTACAGCAGCGTGCAGGGCGCACCATAGGGCCCGAAGCAGAACCATTAGTCACCCAGCACGAGGAAGCGCGATAGGAGGGGCAGGAGGCAGGACGGATAGGCCGGTAACCCAGCGCGACGCCACGATGAATGAGCGGAGCGCCAATCATCACGGCATCGAGTCAATACTGCCGGCCCTTATCACCTGGCCGCCGCCGTGATACAGCATCTTTCCGTTGGGAAGGACTGCAATGACATAGAACGTGGGGCGCACGGCGATACCGCCGGTGGCGTCAGTCATGGCAATTACCTACAGTCGTTACATAGGCTCATAATAACGAAGAGTGACAGTGTCCCCAAGCACAAGCCCGAGCGAACACAGGACAAGAGGAAGGGCCCATGCCGCGCCGTAAGACATACGTAAGACAGCGGGGGCTGAACCCAGCAGACGCCCCGAAGGGCACAGGATAGCCTCGAAAGGCACAAAAACGCCACCCCGCCCAAACGGCAGCCAAGACACAACAGCACATAATAAAATCCGGCTCGGGTGACCCCACGCAACCATTCTGCAGCTGCTTACCCGTCAAGTCGCCCATAACACGTCGTGAGTTGACCATGCTTTCTACAACCCACCTGCGAAGGGTGTTGGAGCGTTTCAAGTGCTATGGTATGGCCAGCGGCATATGTATGGCCGGTGTGAGCCGAGGTAGGCAGCCTAGCTACATTAGTAGGGGGCTATCCGTACATGGTGGGGAGCGGGTGACCTCACATATATATGCTTCACGCCCCGGCAAGGAGGCAAACAATCAACGTGCGCTTACATATATCCTTACGTACCCGTCATTACAGATACCCGTGCTGCAGTACCGGAAGTCCAGGCGGGCGCTGACAGAAGCGGCGCCCGTGTTGTAGATTGCCCCATACGGCTGGATGGGTTTGCAAGGACGGTGAAGGAGAACATATGGAGACAGAGTGAATGGAGGGCGGACGCGTACGCTAGGGCGGGAGTCGGCGCATATTCTTGGGGTGCAGGCAGGGACCGGCCGTCGCGTCAGCAATGTCGAGTTATGCACGACTGACAGTCATCAGTAACCCGACGCTTGCGATGCGCTCCGTGATAGTATGTGTGCCTTTCGCGTCAGCGACGTGCGTCCTATCCGTTCCTATCCTATTGCCACAAGCCGATGTGCAGAATCCAAACCCCCAGTGAGAAGGCTACTACAGGCCAGTCATTCTGCCGTGACATGTCAAATCTTGCTGTTAATATCATAATAATTAGATGTTATAGTGCCCCCAAGCCGCGTCTCATGTTGAAGTGTAACCTCGTGGCAAAGGCAACACCAACCAAGCAGCCTGATGCAGCCGCAGCTGTTCCTATGATGCATTTGGTTTTTCAGGGTTGATGACAATAGGTTAAGCTTGAGCACGTACTAAAAATGCTCGTTGCGAGTTGTCGAAGAGGAATCCACGGTGCAGTACAGCAGGCGCTGTCTGTCACTGCGACGTCCTTTTCTTCCCTGTCTGGCCACTCAAACGTATACTAAACTTCACGGTTAATAAGAATATTTACTTATGTTTAACTCGGCAATACCTCATTCTGCACCTACCGCGCCGCCGAAGATCATGAACGAGAAGCGGTTGTACTCCCCAGATGCGTCCGGTCGCAGCGCATGGAGGGTGATCGCGGACGTGTATTTGTACATCGTACGGAACCTGCGAGTGAGGCAGCAGGGCAGATCCGCTCGTCGGCAGGATATCCATCCTGTACAAAGGGCCTAACTGTACGCGACGTTTCCGTCGATCCCACAGATTACGGAGTTAGGCTACGACGCACTGCTCCGGCAACGCGTTTCGTTGCGTAATGAAGTGCATGGGTGAGCCAAGGGCCATATACGTACCTAAAGCTGAAATCAGCGCAACGTGTCGCTGTTCCCATGAAAGCGCTGCTGCTCTTAGTCCTAGCATATGATATCTTCCTTGGAAGGAAGGTTGCACGCCATACGTCACACATATAAGTTGTGAGTGCGAAACGCCCGCCTAGTCGCATCCTGCCGCCGCGTTATCTGCTTCATTAGCACCCCGCAACTATGCCATTGCAAGGGGTTTAACTTACGGAAAGGTGGTAGGAAGCGGCGGCAGGTCAGTCACGAGGTTCCAGTTGCTGTCAGTGATGCTGCCCGCCCGGTCACCCCACCACAGCACCTCGCCTGCAGCCGCACCAGGGCCATCATCACACACGGGAGGTTGATTGACACTCCTTATCTTCCTGGGTGGGTCACCGATGTTGATCGGATACATTAAATTGGTCGGGTACACGATCGAGATTGGCGACGGTTGCTAATAAACTCCATCGATCTTGACGAACCATACTTCTGTGTATCTGTCCGTCGATGTGCCCGATGGTTCTGCCTTTTGGTATGGAACCCATTGTAACAATTATTAATACACACTGTCTGGTGAGGTCGGTCCAATGCAGGAACGGGCACTGGGCAGCAGAGCCAAGCGAACGAGTAACCCCTCCTTCCTGTAATCGAGTCGATTAGTAATACGGCCTGCTGTTGCTTGCAAAACTCGGCACCGCGTCGCCAAGGAAAAACATCGATCCCGACCTGCACATGCACGACATCTATGTAGCTAATTGGGTACCTGCATGTACTGTACTTACCGCGTGGTAGCTGCGTGATGAAGGGATACCTGCGGAGGGAATGAATGAACGAGCCGGGGAGAGAGGGCCAGCAGCCATTGCCTGATCCACGCACGTGGCTGGATAACTAACCTTATTCCGAGTGAGGTTACACAGTACGTTCATGTCGTATCACTGCGTGCTAGTAGTTATAGTAAACTAAGCTTTGACTGCTCGCTCGCGCATCAAGGCTCAGTCCATGGCCTCACCAGTTGAGCCCTGCGGCGGTCCTGAAGGTCGTGGGCATCGGTATCGCGACTGTTTGAGCCGTGGGGCTCTTGGGATCAAACAGCTCAGCAATCGGAGCCGCTGGCCCAGCGTCCGCGACGGGAGTGCCTCCCACGATAAGGACCTGCACGCACGGGGGCTTTGTGTATGAAGTAACGGGCGTACTGCCATGCATGGGGCGAAGGAAGGTAAACCGGACTTGCGCGTGTATGCCCGCCGTGCGCCACGCCGTCATAGATACATCAGACCTTCTCAAAACCACTTACATCTCGAACTCGCCCGTGGAAAGCGCAATGCGCTGAATACACCAAGCTAATTGCTGAGTGAGCTGGATGGGATGACGATAGACGGCGGTATGCAAGACAACCGCTACTCGCCTTGGAGTTATCAACTTCAACAACGTTTCTTTCCAAATACCTAGCTGCAAACATATTCGTTCCTAGCAGCTCACCTTCCCGTCAGCCAAGCGGCTTGGGGTTGCGTACCACCTGCGCCGCATTTTGGCACGTTTAGGGATTGATACTACAGCAGGCTAAATTGTACAATTGTCACTGTAACCGTTACACTGTAACCGTTAGAACAAATTGTCCGTTGGCTGACTGCAGAAACAATTTCACGCGGCGCCTACCTGTTGTACCGCATCCTGCTGAGAAAGGAAATTGTGTTGTTGGTGGTGTCATAGACCTGCGGTCGGATGCGATGATTAGGGCATCAATGGCAAGTAACCGTCGACGTCGGTAACTAGGGCTCGCCGGCGGCACGGATGGAATCAGTGGCAGGATCGACCTTGCAGTGCCCTCGGAGATCGGAGATTACCACAAGATGTTCCACAAGATGTTATCTGGGATTCACTGCTAGTATTTGTAATGTGCAAGGTACGTACGGCTGGTAACCGGGTGCACCTACCGAGATGACTGCGCGGCCGTCCTGGAGCACTTGGTTGGCATAGAAGCCGCCGACCAGGATGGGGCGGCCGTCGCCCAGGATGAGGGGCCCGTTGCAAAAGTGCTCATAGCCTGGGTTGATGAGGGTGGTCTGCGGGGCGCATGGCAGGCGCAATATAAAAAAATTGCAACCAAGTAATGCAATCGAACTACACATAAGTAAATTAGCGGCTACGCGGCTATACTGGCACTGTAACAAGTACAACAACAACTGGCTGCGCGGCTACTGGCTACTGGCTAACCGTGAATCATTGTCGCAATCAAGTAGTGAGTGCCGAATCTGTCATTCGATTTTGCACGTGGCATCATCCATGGCCGACCCGCTGCAAACGCGGTTGTTCGTTTGCTTGCTGTGGAGTGGAAGCCAAGCGCAATGCTCAGGCAGTTTGAGGCACGTATGCAAGGGGTTGTCGGTTGTGAGGTCGAAAATTGAATGCCCGCCAAGCAATTCACTTCGGCGCACGCGGGGCTTACTTGTCATCGCTACTTCGCACCTGCTGCGTGTCCAGATCGAAAGTTCCGGCGGTCAGGGCGTGGGTGGAATTGAGGGCCCTGAAGGAGAGGACGTACTTGCGAGTCAAGGGCTGGTTCATGATGCCGATGGATATGGTTGGAGCTCGGAAGGGAAGTAGTTGGTAGGAACCCGCAGGAGGGGGAGAGGGCGGTAGCGGGGGAGGGGACGGGGGCCTCGGAGGGCTGGGCGGTGGTCTGGGCGACGGGGGCAGCGGCGGAGGCGGCCTTGGGCTTGGTGGCAGCGGAGGGCTAGGCGGCGGGGATCCAATTTGGGTCAGCTGCCTCCCAGAAGAGCTTAGGGCGGCCTGTCATTAGGCGGCGATGAGGGCGGCCAACAGTGGCGGGTGGGAAGGCAGGTGGTGAAGCGTGCGTTGCCAACCCAGGCGAGGGTGTTTCGGAATGTAAGCAGGATAGCCGCTGTAACCGCTACAACAAGGATAGCGATGAGGCAAGTGGTTTCCTGGCGGCAGAGGTGACTGATGATGTTGTAACGGTTGCAGTGATGATGATGCGCTGCGTTCGCAGGCACAGGCAGGAAGCGAATTGGTTTTATCTTGCCCCAGCCCAGGACAGACCCACCTTGGCTGTGCCGACGGTCATGTCCCCGAACTCGCTCAAAGTGACCGCACTGGGCCGGCCAGTCGCGAGGTGCAGCAGGCAGCCGCACAGCAGCGCTGAAGACAGGAGCAGCGCCGCTGCGGCACACATTCGGTGCATAGGGCGACCTGCCCCCATGACGGTGGACAGCGAGCGGACAGGCGTTTACCGGTTGGAACAGTTGCAGGTGTGATGACCTGCTGCGTGCGCGGGCAGCAGAAGGCGATGATGCGCGCGCTCTACTTGAAGTAAGGAGCGTGTGGTTGAACGTAGCGGTTCCGCATGCCACTATATATAGCAATCATTCCAAGAACCACGGCTCCTCCAACGCCGACACATAAAATGGCCCGACACCCGAGCAACGGTGTCGGCAGTCCCGCGACGCTGCCTCGAGCGATGCTCAAGACCGACTCGGGCGAAAATATCACACCACCCGCAACACGTCGCCATCCGGTTCTTGCATATAATATGATTGATTGGCTAGTATAGTATCAACCCGAAGCACCCGATGGTAGGCCTGACAAGGGGCAGGGTGCAGCGCAGCCGCACACGTCTGACGGTTTACGTACCCTCCCTTCCAGACCTACCGATCGTCCGGCAACACTGCTGGCCGCTTGCAAAAGCTAGCTTACTTGTATCATAACATACAACACTGCGAATGCTGCGAGCTTTGGCGCGATGTCAGAATAGTTGCCATCGGCAGGGCCTTTGTATTCGTCCAGGCATCGTGCTTCGCGACTTATCAACATCCAGCAGCTTTTCGTTTGTTCCTGATCCAACGCCCTTGCTGACTGCTGGTTTCTATACCTTTCATTGTGACTGACAGCCATTGCACAGTCGCCCTTCGCTGTTATGCGAGCGTCCTAAAAGCCAGCAGTATAAGGAGCTCACATCGGTGCGTTGGTGCCAACAGCCCACCCCTACGCCTCCTTGACAGTGAGCTCGTGCAGATGGCATTACAGTAATATTTTTTGATGCGAGTAGTCGTGATACTTTGGAGTCAGTTAGCAGCAGCATTAACTGAAACGGTATACCATGACATCTTTAGGAGCGACATTTTAGCTGTTGCATACAATATGTAGATTGTTGGGCCGCAAAGAAGTCACTATTGTTGGTTCTCCTAGGTGATAAGGGGCCTAACCCGGCGTCTTCGTACTGACCCACCCAACAAGTGTGCACTCCGTACCGTTCGCACCAGGAAGGGATGCCCTGCGCTCCGATTCGTTTAGCAGTGGCGGCCATCGCCGACCATACCGCCGCCAACAATCTACGTCTTTATGTGCTTGGGGAGCGGAATTATACTGTGGCGCCTACAAACATTGGATGGGCCCTGCCACCGAAACGTTGAGCTCTCAGATATTGTCGTACAACACCCTTGACGTAACACCCGCCGTGCGTGTTTTCCTGCCGCTTAGACCTATACTAGCATTCGTCTATGATCCGGCTGGGCCCTTGAAGTTTACCGTTTGCAAGAAACAATTTATAACATGTGGTGACGGATTGGAAATCTTTATGGCCAAATCCAATCAACTCCCGCACTTCAGGGCTTTTTGACGTTTGTAGAGCATGAAAACAGCGTCTCTTGTATGTACCTCATCATGGCTCGTGAGGACACCCGCCCTTAGGCGGACTGTACCGAGTAACTAGTTGACGCGCCGCAGTGTAAGTGCTTCCATAGCGTAAGTGACCGTGTTGCCTTACAACTGTCGTTGTTCCGGTTGGATTGAAAAGAACAAACCAACGGAAACGCTCGGGGGACACGGTTAATTTGCAGAACAAATTAATGCACGGTTCAAGATCACGACCGTCAACCGCATGTGTGCGCGGCTGCTGACTTCGTTGCTTGGGCGCTGCGGCCGGCGGCACGAAGAACCGCTTGAGGCAATGCAGGCATCAACCAGCGACCTATCACCGCACCGAAAGGTGAATATATAGCTAGCACCATACAGATCATCACGAACCCAGTACCAGCCTGATCCTTAGCTAGCATGTACAATACCGGTATGCCCTTCGTTCCTTGCACACGTACATGCACGAACGTACAGTCCCTAACTCGATAGATTAACCTGCCAGTCCAGCTGCGGCATACCTCCTGTGCTACATGTATACATATGCATACAAATGCGTATACTACAAAGGAATATCGCGTTAATAGGCGTGAATATACCAGTACATAAACATGCGCCACCTGCCCTAGTACACCTGAGTACGCACAGTTAACGTCAATATTGGAGCGTAGACAGCAAATCCATTCCTAACTAATGGAACCGGCGGCGTTCATCAGATCCGCATGAGCAAGACGCTCAGTGCCGTTATGCACACTTGAGGCGATTGAGTGCTCCGTCGACGACGTCGTACGTGCGCAGATGACCGTTGCTTGAACGGCACGGCAGTGTATCATCCATGCGCGCGCAGCTCAACTGACTACCCGGTCCATGCGGACCCAGCGGCCCTCGCTGTAGGTGTTTCCGGTGGTGGTCATGTCGCCCACCAAGAAGAGCATATAGTAGCCGAAAGGGGCGACAGCGGGCTGGGAGGTGGGCGGCGCCCGAAGAGTCGCGACATCACCGCTAGCGGACACGACGGTCTGCATGAGAGGTAGGGAGGCGGGGACCGCGCAGGGCGTTATTACTGACTGCTTACAGTGCACTATGAGACTTGACGCATCGGACGTGTGTTATCCATTGGGCACGCAACGATGGCGGCAGAAATGCGAACCTTGCGCCGCAGATCCCCAACGACGGCTTACCAGGAAGATGACTCGCTGGTTCATGTTGATGGAGTGGGTGGCGGCGCAGGGTGCGACCAGCGAAGCGCCGGTGATGTTGCCGCTGTACGAGTAGTTGACCGCAAATGTCCTGCAAAGTGTTGTTCCGGTGCGTCCAGCAGGGATGCAGTGAGCAGGGATGCAGTGAGTGCTCTTAGTTTGCATGCCCTGATGTTGCTTTGTACGCAGATGGGAGCTTGCTGGCTTGGGCTACCGATATTGTAATAGATAGTTAGTGTCAAGTACATCGTTAAATGATGTGCGCGCAACGGTTATGGCGGGCGCCAGTGACCGATGACCCCTAACACGCACAACATTAAACGGGGAACTATGCATACATCCATGTGGTTATTAGCGCTCGCCCCTCACATGCCGTGCTCGATGACAGCCGGAGAGCCGGTGATGTTGGGCCGAATGACGGGCGGCGCTATCTCGTTTGGCGAGCCCATTTGCATCCGGTACTCGTTGTCGCCGTCGGGACTCGCGCTGATGCCACCCGGCTGCACGAAGAGCAAACAGTAGTGAACACAACATGAACGTTGCAACTAACGGAAGTGGCTTGGACGAACACGACAAGTCAACAGCGGGCGGGTCAACCAGCCACGTATGGTAGATCTCAGGAGAGATCCACCACGCAGGGGGAATCTATCAGGGGATCTCCATCATACATATGGGAAATCGACATCGCGTCAATAGGCGTCAATGAATGTCTCCCAACTGCAAGCATATGTCGACTGGCAATGACCGGGTACTGCCGGTACCCTACAGCTGACATGACACATACTCACCACGGTCATCCCGCAAGTATCGCACCCAGTAATGAAGATCTTCCCCGAAAGGTCGAGGCACGCAGCGGAATGGTACATACGGATGATGTCTGTATACACATCGCAATTGTCAGCAACACGGATGGAGGGATAAGGGACAGCTGTGATGAAAACGTGCATTAGAGCGCATACTTATTGCTATGTAATAAAACGTTGCGCAAGGCATAGTGGCTCAACAGAATGGACGCTATATAGGTCGACAAGCCACGCAATCGCGATTCTATGTTGGATGATGGTCACGCATTCGGCTTAGAATCCATCGTCCGCGGGATGGCTCTAGCAAAAACTAAGATCATACATACGTACCGATGGACGCTGATTGCGTGTAGCGCATGTTAAGCGGTGCATCCGGATCGTACATCAGGGCGACTGACGCTGGACGGATTGACGGGTAGCTGTTGCTTTTTTTCCAGCCAGCAGTGCCGTACTGCACGTTGGACAAAAGAGGAGGATTTCATCAAACATAGTTAAGCGCTGCTTCTGGGCACTGTAGTTAGTTACTATCAACGGTATAAATTGCTCGCTACAGCAGTGGGCTCTAGCCAGCTAGGTGTTTCTTGACAGTCACAGACGATACTGCACCAGTTACTGTAATCGTCCGTGCCTTTCTGTTAGAGTGACCCATTGAAGAGATCTCAAGCGCGCGCGCTAAATGGATTACATCATGCAATATTTTCCTTTGACGGGATTCCTCTCTATGTAATCGAATCCTTGCGTGCATTCCTATGTATGACAGGATACGCAGGACGCAAGGCAGGTAGGGCGGATACTAGTCCCTGCTGCCCAGGCATCCACCCACGAGTTCTCTAGTACGGCAATCGCGGCACCTCCTCACCTGGCCGCCGCCATGGTAAATAATCTTCCCGTTGGGAAGGACTGCGAGCGAGGATATGTTGTGCGAGGGTAAGTCGTCGTGATCATGGGTCGGTGCAGCAGTCAGTGCTTACTTTACGCAGCACGCAATAACAGTGGACAAAGCTACCTAACTCTGAGCGGCCAATAAACGCAAACGATGCAGCCGTACTATCTGTGGCGAAGAGGAGCAGAGGGGAGGCCAAAGCCGCGCGGCCCAAAGCAAACACGCAACGGAAGTACCTGTCGCGTCGCCCATTACTCGCCGCCCGTTAAGCATGCTCTCGATAATCCATCTGCTCGGGAAGACGGATAGGCCGGCACCGATGCCGTCAATCAGCAATGCTGTTGGGTTGCTACCAAGAACATGTCCCTCACGTTATACACAGACATGCGCATGCGTTGACGTGCAGCCACTTTACATGAAGCACAGTGGGACCAAAGGGCGTCGCGACAGGCACTACCAAATAAGGTATGGAGCGCGTTGTGGCGAGTACTACGAACGTGATGAGCGCGAGCGGACAGATACTCAGCGCACCCGCCCCCTGGGCCGCATGTACACGCTCTCCCCCCACCACCAGCCAGACAACAAGGAGGCCTGCTGGTTCAGCCGATATTGCGTCATGCACAATCCCTGCCCCATCCCACAAACGAAGAGCAAAACATACTTCAAGGATGCCCTTACCCGCCATTGCAAATGCCAGTTTCGCAGTACCAGAAATCGAGGCGGGCGCTGACAGAAGAGGCACCCGTGTTGTAGATAGCGCCGAAGGGCTGCATACACCCGGGCCATGAACGGTCAGTGGCGAGGAAGGCACGCCGAGAATTTGTATGGCGTGCTGGAGCTCAATGTGGTTAGGATTTCACAGTGGGTTAGCTGACAAGCGGCTGGCGCTGAAAGTGTGTCTAGATATACGCGCATGTACCTAAAAGGGCGCGAGGGCTACTAGACGCAGCCAGCAGGACGCGTGCGCGGGCGTATCATCTACGTGCTTCATTCCATTTCTATAACGTCGCCAGCCCATAATTCGTCAGATTGCGCAGAGTAAGGTGGGCGAGCGCCCAACGGACTACGATGCCGTCGGTCCGGTTGCTTTGCACGCATAATGGCAAGCATTGCGGATCAGCTACATAATGAAGCTAGCTGCAAAGCAACGCGTAGGTGGGTAGGACACCCGGTGAACTTCTGCTGGATGTGTCGATTGTTGGCTACATACCGCTCCTCCAAAGATAATAAATGTGAATGTGTTGTATTCTCCGGATGCGTCCGGCTTGAGCGCACTGGCCGCAATGGCTGACGTGTACTTGTACATAGTACGGAACCTGAGGACGGAGTATGTAGTAGCGGGTTAGGGGCAGACGCGACAGTTACTGTACTGACGCAATTCCAGGAGTCTGGCCAGTGGTGGCAGGTGTTGGGTAAGAAAAACTCTCACGTTCAGAACCAGGTATGTAGAGAAGAGCCGCTACGACAGGCAGGTTAACTCACGGGAAGGCGGCGGGAAGCGGCGGCAGGTCGGTGATGAGGTTCCAGTTGATGTCAGTGATGCTGCCCGCCCGGTCACCCCACCACAGGACCTCACCTGCAAGCACACAAGGATGGCAAGTGCAACGAATGACAGGCAACTGTTTCTAACAAAGTTGCAGGGCAACCATAGTAACCATCAGACGGGCGCCCAGCTAACATTTTGCAAGGCCGTGTCGTCCAATGCATTGGAGCCTATTAATCATGATCGGCGGTCGCACTTGTTACGTATCGCTGGTTCACGTCCATTTAACAGCAGCAATCGCAATCCCAGCAGTTGTGCCATCACGTGAGCACATCCATAACAAATGAAGAGTGCCTGGCTCTTACAAGCAAACACGTACAACCGTCCAATTTCGAGGCTTTCCACCAATCAAGAGTAATGACTGCATGCGCGTATGAAGTAGTAGTACTTACCGCGAGGAAGCTGAGTGATGAACGGAAACCTGCGATGCAAGCAATGAAGGCACAAGGGAGGGCCGTTACCACCCTAACTCCCACTGAAACAATTGATGCTACTAAGCTCGCTCCATCTTTGTCCGATGCATACGTAATGAGCGAGTGCGATCGCGAAATAAACGCGATGATCGGTAACGGGCTTGCTACCGAGGACTATGTGGGGTAGCTGGGATGCCGACCACTGTCCTGCTGGGCGTCCGTTGAGGTATTTGCTTCGGTGGCCGCAGAAAGTCGTTCGATCCATGTGTCGAGATGTGTACACATTTCCTTGCTCAGTAGTAGTTAGTTCGTTCACCACCAAGGTGCGGACACTCCGCCGGAAATCAACATAATCCATGTAAATTGCATTTATTCTTACCAGTTGTAACCGGCCGCGACCTTGAAGGTTGTGGGCATGGGAACCACCACTGTTTGCGCCGTGGGGTTGCTCGGGTCGAACAACTCAGCGACTGGAGGCGGAGTCCCACCATCCGCAATCGGAGTGCCTCCCACGATGAGGACCTGCAAGACCACGCCAGCAGACGTAAGGGCGGATACAGAGAGGAATACCTTCGTTTCGAGCTGTTACGTCGGCGCTGGCACTGACAGGTGACGCTGCTCGTTCCGAGAGCATGGCTATACAATGGGCACGCGCATTATCAGGCCGTGGGTAAAACACACACAGGGCGCATCACCGTACCGCGCGCCTTTTGATGCCCTGCTTGCTGAGGAAGCACATCTTCGGTGCTGCCATGTCCTTCGCCAACCGAAGCTAGTGGAACATATGCCGTTTCTCTTTCATCGCAAGTCAATAGCACACGCCTCATACACGTTACCCGCGCGATTGCGCGCGTATGTTGTTTAGCAAGATACGCTCGCTCGCCTACCACCCAAACGTGAAACTAATCGCCGTGTGTTTGCCCGCCCGTAGGTAAGGTGCCCACGCACCTTGCCATCGTGCAGACGGCACGGAGTTGCATACCACCTGCAAGTAAGCACACCGTCCGGGTTGCTGTCATTAGCACCAACACCCGCTGGTTTATCTGCTAGAGCCCAACACTGAAACATACACGCACTATTACCCGAGATAATGCATCCAGGTTGAGGACGCGGAAAGCAAACCAAGCCCGATGCCACATGTGCGTATACATTCGAGTTGTAGCGTTGCGCCAACTATATCGCGAACTGGCTTAGGAAGCCGAATACCTATAGTATCGCATCTTGGCGAGGAACGAGAAGGTATTGGTGGCATTGTCGTAGACCTGCGAGCAGCCGAACCGCAAATCGGGAGGTGCATGTTGGCGTGACGGGCATGTCCACTGGAGCCATTAGCGAGCTAGCACGAAGGGCAAGCTTGTCGGGGTAGGTGCTATGCTGTGTGCACTCGGCCAGACGGGTGCTGCCAGCAGCAGGTGACCTGCTGTTGCACCTACCGAGATGATGTCGCGGCCGTCCTTGAGGACTTGGTTGGCGTAGAAGCCCCCAACCACGATGGGCCGGCCATCCGCCAAGATGAGGGGGCCGTTGCAAAAGTGCTCATAGCCCGGGTCGATGAGGGTGGTCTGCGAGGCACCCAACAGGAACACATGAAGGGGCACAACGTCGGCGATGGGGGTGAAACTGATGGGGCGACGAGCAGAGTGCGGCCACGCATGCAGCACGCACCTCCTGAGTGTCCAGATCGACGGTTCCGGCGGTGAGGGCGTGGGTGGCATTGAGGGCCCTGAAGTTGAGGACGTACTTGCGAGTCAAGGGTTGGTTCGACATGCCGACAGCAATCAGGGGTGCGCGAAAGGGCAGTCGCTCGTAGTAGCTGGCCGGAGGGGGAGGCGGCGGGTTGGGCGCAGGAGAAGGGGGCGGAGGGGGAGGCGGCGGGCTGGGCGCAGGAGAAGGGGGCTTAGGGGGGTTGGGTGGCGGCGGGCTGGGCGATGGCGGCTTGGGAGGAGGCGACGGCGGCTTGGGTGGCGGTGATGGCGGTGGTGGCGGCCGGGGTGGCGGTGATGGCGGCGGCGGCGGCCGGGGTGGCGGAGCTGGCGGCCTAGGGGAGGGGGGCCGCGGAGCTGGCGGCTTTGGGCTCGGTGGCTTTGGCGGACTGGGCGGGCTAGGTGGGCTAGGCGGCTTGGGGCTAGGTGGCTCCGGGCTAGGCGGCTCAGAAGTTGGCGGCTCGGGGCTAGGTGGCTCCGGGCTTAGTGGCTCCGGGCTTAGTGGCTCAGGACTTGGCGGCTTGGGGCTAGGTGGCTCGGGGCTTAGCGGCTCGGGGCTGGAGGGCGGGGAGTCTGATTCCTGCGCCAGGTGCCGCCCAGCAGCACTGACACCAGATTCCTGCGGATGCAAACAGCATGCGGCAGCAGCCGCGGGCCCGGCCAGGCATTGGACAGATAGAGCCTGGTACTGCGAGGGCGTTGCTCTCTACCCTGCTGCTGCTATCGAGCTGAGCGCCCGTGCGCCCTCGAGGTGAGCGCATTACAGTACCATGCACGTGGTTGCTTCGGCCCAAGATAACGCCCTACGTACGCAGAAGCAGCAGACTGCGCGCGTAACTCACCTTGGCTACGCCGACGGTCTCATCACCGAATTCCGTCGATGCGACCGCGCCGGGTCGGCCAACCGCGAATTGCAGCAGGCAACCGCATAGAAGCACCGCGGATAATAGCAGCGCGGCTGCGGCGCCAGGCCGCAATGAGCGACCAATTGACATTTTAGAAACTGGAAAGGAAAGAAGGTTAGTGCCGGATGGGACAGCAGGCTGTCCGAATGCTACGTCGGCCGACGGGCCTTTCCCAGTATGAAGTGGCAGGTACTGCCGAGCCCTTATGTTTGGCCACGGCTCCGGGCGTTTATATAATCATGGCGATTGGGTAATTGCTTATGGCGATTGGGTAATTGCTTGCTTGCCTAGTTACAGTGCGGTCGACACCGTTGCTTGCCTAGATCGAGGCATGACGCATACAATTCGGGTATTTATAGGTATACGAACGGCATTATAACTTCGCAGCCGCTAAGTTATGTGCGCGCACTTCCTGCTGGTTCAGTTGTTCCTGTGCGCGGTTTCGAAAATTGGGGTGGTCAGGATGATGGTTGTCAACGGCGAGGTAATGCTGTGGTTCTGGGTCGCATGTGCCAAAGCTACGCCTTGCAATTGACGGGCAGGGAGGGTGGCATGTAAAACCTTTCCTTACCTTCGACGATCAGGTGCAAACGGGTACATGCAGGTCAGGCCGGGGCAGGCCAAGGACGAACCGCCCGACTAGAAGACTGCTTCAGGAGTTCGGCGGGTTCCGATACATCCAGCGCAGCGCCTTGTTGTCTTTTGCGCTTAGCTATGTTTGGCCCCTCCGAATGGCGCCCTGCTCTATGCCGGCCCGGGCGCGACCGCTGCTGCCCCTTGCACCCCTTGTTGCCGCCAACGCCGCCACAGCTGCTGCTGCCGTTGTGCTTGGCACGCTATGGCTCCGCAATGCGAGAATTGATCTCTGTTTAAATGGCCGCCAGAAACCGCAAACCACAGACCCGCGGCGCACACGAACCCTCACCGCAGCGCTCGGGGCTGGGACCGCGTTACTATCCGTACTACCATCGAAAGCCGATTGAAGGGGCGCAAGGACACTACTGCGGAAACCAGCCCGCTAAGCGATGTCCGAAGTTGCGGATACGTATTATTGTAGTGTAAGGCGGTGCATTCAATAAGATTCGGCGAACAGCTTGCAGTTTACAGTTTACAAAGCCAACTGCGTGTATGAGTTGCACGAGTCCCGAAAACATTGACACGAGCACTCAGATCCGCCAACGCAGGCCACTAAAAGACATAAACGCATAATAACAAGCACGTTTGAATTGAATCCTGGAACAATACGAACGGCTAACAACCATCGCCACCAACATACAAAGTTGTATTCGTCTGATAAATACTAAATATTAATTAATTAAAAATACATGTACTGTTCGGTGCGACATGCACATAAAAAATCGTCGCTTTCGGCTGAGGCTCCACCAAGCAACGGTTTCCTAGTGTAGCGTCCGGCACACATCAACCAGGGATAAAAATAATACATTTGGTGTTCATTGCAGTTTCACCAGCTACGAACTGGCTACCCGGTCCATGCGTATCCAGCGTCCCTCGCTGTAGGTGTTTCCGGTGGAGGTCATGTCGCCCACCAAGAAGAGCATGTAGTAGCCGAAAGGGGCGACAGCGGGCTGGGAGGTGGGCGGCGCGCGAAGAGTCGCGACACCGCCGCTAGCGGACACGACGGCCTGCACAGGTGGGCGGGGACCAGGGCGTCGTGATTAGTAACTGTTACAGTGGGCTCCAGACCCGAAGTAGGGAGGGATACTGGGCACTACAAGTGAGGGTTGACGCATGGATGGAGCGTGTGTGACCCTGTGTGACCAGAGCCGGACGCGTAGCAGTGGTAGGATAGCAGTGGTAGGAATGCGAACTGCACTGCAAATCAATGCAGCTAGCTGGAGGGCAGCAAACTTCCACACAGCCAACGGGCCAGGATCAGTCTCATCTTTAGTGACTACAGCTCACCAGGAAGATGACTCGCTGGTTCATGTTGATGGAGTGGGTGGCGGCGCAGGGTGCGACCAACGAAGCACCAGTGATGTTGCCGCCGTATGAGTAGTTGACCGTAAATGTCCTGCAATGCAAGGCAAATGTTACGGACATCTGCAATTGCTACAATGACGGGCCCAACTGTTTAGAAGATGGTCCGACGTGATGCAATGCGTCCTGTAATCCTGCCCCTTGCGTGCCTGAGAAGTACTGCTATTACAGTGGGCCGCAGACCAATGCTAGACGTTTGTGGCAAACATCCTTGCATGCGGCTATGGTTATAGGGCGATACTCACATGCCATGCTCGATGACAGCCGGAGAGCCGGTGATGTTGGGCCGAATGACGGGCGGCGCTATCTCGTTAGGCGAGCCCATTTGCATCCGGTACTCGTTGTCGCCGTCGGGGCTCTTGCTGATGGTATTTGGCTGCGCACGCAGGGAGAGGAATTAGGAAGTTCATATGCATGACATGAGGCGTAACTCGGGGTAGGAGCGACAGTGGCAGTCGGGTGAAGCCCAGCCGCGCCCAGCCGTTGATGCCGATCAGCGGTTTCCTGCGTGCTCACCGCATCCATGCCGCATGTATCGCATCCAGCCACAAGGATCCTCCCCGACACGTCCAGACACGCCGCGGAATGGTACATACGGATGATGCCTGCGAGCAGATCAGAAGGTGTACGACAGGGGGCGGCACGGATGCTTGCTCATTATTGGGCAGCAAGGAAAGACAGAGGTATGACTTCCATGATGCGGGATGCGTACGTTTTAGGGTCTTGCAACACGAGCGGAATTCAACTGGTGTTATTTGGCTGTGCGTCCTTGATTTTCCCCAACCTTCCTCACCGCACGGATTTGGGCCCCGCTTGGGTCAATAACATTCATAGCGCGCAGCACGGCGACTGACGGCCCATTATCCTACGTACGACGAAGCTCTCACCAATATTTGCTGTCACGGAGTAGCGCTTGTCGAGCGGTGCCTCGGGATCATACATGAGGGCCGTTGTCGCAGGACGGATTGACGGATAGCTCGTGCCTTTTTTCCATCCAGCAATGCCGTACTGCACGCAGTGCGCAGGCACATTGCAAATTTAACAGAGGTGTTCATATCATTGTGAACAAGAATGCTAGCGGCCGACGGCGTCGTACTTGCAACGATCAGGCTCGCTGCCCTGCGCTGCCAGGGATGTAAATGCAATGGAGGGCAAGATGTAGCGCGAGACATACATGTACACGTCCCTCCAGGGGCGTGTAGCGTTTGCCGTGTAAGGTTTAGGTTTAGGTTTTTGCCGCGCCGCACATTACGGAATTTGGAATACAGACGTCGTATTATATTAGAGGCTGAACGAAACGCGAGGCTGGTTAGTCCGTCGCGGCTTGCACTCACCTGGCCGCCGCCGTGGTATAAAACCTTGCCGTTGGGAAGGACTGCGAGGACGCGGAGCGTCAAGGGAAGGGCGACAGTATGGGAAGGACGTCGAGTGGTTAGCAGCCAATGGAAGGAGGCAAAACTGTGTGCCTAAACGCCCCCGCTAGCTCTTACGCGCCTCGTACGTGCGCCTGGGCGACAGAGCTGACAGCTTACCTGTGGCGTCGCCCATAACGCGCCGAGAGTTAACCATGTTCTCAACGATCCACCTGCAGGTCGTAGTAGTAACTGTTACGGTGGGTTCCAGACCAAAAGGCAGAACCGTCGGGCACATCGCACGTACGTGCAGGTATGTGGGCGGCGGGGTGATGAGTTCAACTCCAGATTATGTTGTTGTAACGATTACAGTGGGTTCCAGACCAAGAGGTAGAACCATCGGGCGCATAGATTATGTTGTAATCGTTACAGTGGGCTCCAGATTATGTGTTGGATGCGACAGGTAAGTTGGTTTTTAGGCGACCGCTGCGTGCTGGTTCAGGGTTGGAACGAATGCTCAGGAATGGTACGAATGCAACCAAATGATCGGAACGTTGACCGCCGCCTTACCCGCCGTTGCAGATGCCCGAGTCGCAGTACCAGAAGTCCAGGCGGGCGCTGACAGAAGCGGCGCCCGTGTTGTAGATTGCGCCGTTGGGCTGAACACGTCAACGGCGGCAAAGGATGGGTGGGTAGGGATGCAAAACACGTACGGGGTAAGGTTGAGCGAGCGCGCGAGAGGGATAGCCGGGAACGAAAATAACCAAGCGGCCGTACGTAACCAAACGCTCTGATGAGGCGCAAACACGACTGCTGTACAAACACAATCCCTTGGGTGGTTGATGGTGCTAGCTAGCTGTATGTTCTTCGGGCCCTTGTTCGGGGTTTATGGTGGTTTGCCGTACGTATTTCGTGGGATGAATTTTCCTTTCCGTCCTGCGTCTCTTCAAGTGTGAGGCAATGCGCCCGCTCGCTGCACTTTACGGTCTGGGGCCCGCTGTAACATTTACTACTACTACCGCGCCACACGTACGCACACATACCGCGCCGCCAAAGATCATCAATGTAAACGTGTTGTACTCCCCGGACGCGTCAGGCTTGAGCGCGTTGATGGCGATCGCTGACGTGTACTTGTACATGGTGCGGAACCTGTATATGTGCAGGCATTGGGAAAGGACTGGGTGCGTGCCAGCCGTCCGATGGTTGTTGTTGTAACGGTTACAGTGGGTTCCAGACCAATAGGTAGAACCATCGGGCGCATCGCCTGACACTGAACAAGACGGAGGAAACAAAGACCGACATGCACCGAAACAAAGGCAAACCACCAGAACACCAAGTTGACAGGCCGTAGGCATACCGAGCAGCAGCCAGCACCCCAGGGGGAATTTGCACTAGAGGCTCCCCTATCAGGAACCTATGGTGTTGGGGACGATAGTTTCGAAACACGCACTGATGGCGTATAATGTGTCAGTGACCCAGTGACTTCATAACAGGTGAAGCCTAGTCGGGCGTCACGCGCTGGCGGAAGGCAGGGGAACTCACGGGAAGGCGGCGGGAAGCGGCGGCAGGTCGGTGACGAGGTTCCAGTTGCTGTCAGTGATGCTGCCCGCCCTGTCACCCCACCACAGCACCTCGCCTGCAATGTTGTCAAGATGCGAGGGGAAGGGCTAAGTGGGCAGCAGCGATAGCGTCAAAGGCCGGCGCAATTGTTGACGAGGGCAGCAAGGATGTCGGTCTGCGATGAAGCAACTCGAGTTGACGACAATCGTTAAGCACACTGCTACTTTGTTTCCTCCGTCTTGTTCAGTGTCAGGCGATGCGCCCGATGGTTCTACCTCTTGGTCTGGAACCCACTTTAACCGTTACAACAACAACTGCTACTATTACCACGGCATGCACCTAGCCGTACACTACACCGGCAGCCGCAGCGCGCGTAAGCTCAAAGCACCAACGCAATCCAGTACCTGAGCGAGCAAGTCTCCCAACTACTTGCTATGTGTGGTCATTTGCACACCCAACAAGCCTTTAGGGCTGCCCAGTGCCCGCCTTACCGCGAGGAAGCTGAGTAATAAAAGGAAACCTGCATACGTACGACGCAAGGGGAATTCGACCGCTTTAGTATCAGAGGCTAATCAGGGTAGGTCCGCTTCAGCTTAGCTCGCCGGTCCGCTTCAGCCTAACTAGCTAACACCATACAGGGTGCACCGTAGGCAGGCTCAAGTAAGTAAATGATAATCGCGTACCAGTTGAACCCAGCAGCGACTTTGAAGGTTGTCGGCATCGTAATCGAAACTGTTTGGGCCGTGGGGTTGTTTGGGTCGAACAGCTCCGCGATTGGAGGTGGAGTCCCACCGTCCGCAATCGGAGTGCCCCCCACGATGAGGACCTGTGGGTGTGGGTGCGGCGGCGGCCATCATCAGGTTCGTTCGCTCGTGCGTGTTCGTAAAGACTCTTTCTTTGGGGTACGCGCTCGGCCGCCGCCCTATACTGTTGAGGGCCTGGAGAACGCTGTACTAATACTGCTCGCTGAGCGTCGGTGCTCACAATACCACACACTCAGGACACATGGGTTAGAGCTGCCCACCTTGCCGTCATCCAAGCGGCACGGAGTAGCATACCACCTGCAGGCCAGGAAAGAATGTACGGCGAGTGAGAAGCCAGCAGGGCGGGAATGGAGTAACAACAGGAGAAATCCAGGGTCGGCCGGCGGCAGCGATTAATCAATAATGTCCCCACATACCTGTTGTACTGCATCCTACTAAGGAAGGAGATGCTGTTGGTTGCATTGTCGTACACCTGTCTCAGGGAAGCGGCGGTTAGCAATGGTGTAATGGTACTTGTACGGTGAACTCCGGACCACAAGGCAGAACCATTGGCGGGCAGTGCGCCGGACACTGAAGGAGACGAAAAGAGGAAATTGGAAATCCAGCCGCACCGCACCAATGCGGCACCAATGGTGCACTCACTGTAGGCTCCCCTAACAGGAACGGACCAAGCAAGCAGTGAGGTAACTCAGCAGGACACCTACCGAGATGACTGCGCGGCCGTCCTGCAGCACTTGATTGGCGTAGAAGCCGCCAACCAGTATAGGTCGGCCATCGGCCAAGATGAGGGGGCCATTGCAAAAGTGCTCATAGCCTGGGTTGATGAGGGTGGTCTGCGGGGCGCATGGCAGGTGGGGGCGTGCAAGGAGAGGTCATGTGGATGGATGAGGTAGGCGGCAAAAACGCCCGAGATAGAGCAACTATCAAGAACGACAATACGACATGTATGCTACGTTTGAGGCTAGGGGCGCTGAATCAGACGCTCACAACAGACAGCCCTGTCAGCCATGTTTAACCTCTCATGAATATGCTGGCCTGCGCGGTATAATTTACTGCGGCTATCTATCTATGCTAAGAAGGTAAGGAAGCAATATCGCCATGCTAATCAATTAGACTGCTGTAGAGAACACCAGCCGTTACAACAACAACCAGCCGCTGCGATGCCCCTCAACTAATTGATGGAAATGGCCGCGCAATCCGCACCTCCTGAGTGTCCAGGTCAATGGTCCCAGCCGTCAGGGCGTGGGTGGCGTTGAGAGCCCTGAAAGATAGGAGGTACTTGCGAGTCAAGGGCTGGTTCACTATACCAACTGCAATGAGAGGTGCGCGGAAGGGCAGTTGCTGGTAGTAGCCAGCGGGAGGGGGAGGCGGTGGGCTGGGCGGAGGCGACGGCGGCTTGGGAGGGTTGGGTGGCGGCGGCCTGGGTGACGGCGGCCTGGGAGGAGGCGACGGCGGCTTGGGGGGCGGGGAGGGCGGTGGCGGCGGCCGGGGCTGCGGCGACGGCGGCCTAGGGGAGGGGGGCTGCGGCGACGGTGGCTTGGGGCTCGGAGGCTTTGGTGGAAAGGGCGGGCTGGGCGGGCTGGCCGGGCTGGGCAGCTCAGGGCTAAGTGGTTCCGGGCTGGCCAGTTCGGGGCTAGAGGGAGGGAAGTCCAACTCCAGCGCCAGCAGGCGCCTTTCAGAGGCCTGTGGGCAGGGCAGATAGGGGGCCATGGCTGCATGTGAGCATCGCAACGGGACGCGTCGGCAGGCGTTCGTTTGCACTATCCCGCAGAGCCTGCAGAGCCTGAGGACATAAAAGTCTTGCACAGGACGCACCTCGACGAAGCCGGTTGTCAGGTCCCCAAAGTCGCGCGATGCTCGCGATGCGACCGCACTTGGACGGCCAGCAGTCGCGATGTGCAGCAGGCAGCCGCACAGCAGCGCCGCTGTCAGGAGTAGCGCCGCTGCGGCGCCAGGCCGCATTGTGCGGCTCGCTCGCATTATCACTCACAGGCCGATCAGCTGCGCTGCACAATGCCCCGGTGAGTGACTGGAGGGAAGGGACGGCCGATTGAGCGCAGCTCCGCTTGCCTGTTGACACGCTGTTTAAAAACTTTACATGAATATTGTGTCAAGAATAATGTTGGGTTTATATAGCGATTGCATTTGGGGCGGACATGGCCACCTGTCACGATCAACGATCCAACTGAACGTAACCGACTGCCTTGATTGGACCGTTAGCGGTCTCGTCGAGGCTGAAGAACGGGGTGGGTGTAATCTATGACGTGACAACAGATTGACGAAACAATTCATGATGAAAATGACGAAACAGCTTGTGATGGAGGGTGCGTGCGCATTTGCTTACCACTTCTCGCACGTTGGGAAGTTGCGCCCGTCCACCGGCCATCTTGGAGCTGCGTGGCTAGTGGCCGAGGTGTCGGAGGTCATAACAGCGTGTTCGCATAGATATTGCAAGCATTGCAAAATGCAGATTTTCGTTCCGCTTTGGCAATAGTTGGCGACATGGCGAGGGTCGTGTCGCAGGTGAGGAAAGCAAGCCTTGTATTAATTCTGCAACAGAACTTTTAGGATCAAATGGAAGGCCTCGCCTCAATCACTGCTACACTCACCCTTGGGGCATGGCTCCACGGGTCTTTGAGTCGCGATCTCCCAGCACATGAATCCAAACATTGGATTGCTCAGTATCAGCAGCTATACTGTTTTTGACTCCTCGCAGCATTACGTAAATGTTGAACAATACTCGAGGTTACCGGTAGTTGGCAGCCGCAAATAAGGAGGAGTTACTATATGTGTCGTCCCAGTTAAAAGCACATTTCCGGTCCGTGGGTCAAGACTTTGACAGCATAGAGATGTAGGATATGTAACCAGTTTAGATGCACTTGGCTGAAGCAGTTCATCATTGTCCAAGCAAGCAAGTATGAAGTATCCAGAGCTTGACCCATGCGGTGGCACCGTACCTTTTTTTCAAATTGCGGTGAAAAGTTTCATATGGCGGGACACCAACACGTTGCATTGGACGCTAATCTTTGCAGCCAATGTTACTGTTTGGCTTCTAATCTGCCTCCGAACGATGACCAAACTCTGTTTTCTGGCTTAACGCCGTGGCCTTTCAAATTCTCGCACTTGCCTTTTGTACCTGCTGCTACGTGTTACATCCTATCTCTTTCAATTGGATTTGGAAATGGCGAAGCTTATTGGAAGGCGCATAGCGGTGCCCGCAGAGGAGTGGGGAGAAACGGAGGGCGGCGAGTACTGGTAAGAAAAATGCCCCGTTAACACTTCATGTGTGGGCCAGGCAATAATTTCTCTCTACAATGCCTCACGCAGGGGCACCATAGTCCAGATGGGCACCGACACCACCGGCAGCCCTTGCATCGGTGTTCACATCGATGGGGGCGAACTGTTTCATTGGCCCACCAAGATGGTCATCCGATGGCTTACGCAGAGTCCTCCTATTCCGATGTCTAAGCGTCCCAAGCTAGAATCACCGGACGTTGTCGACGATTTGTGCACCGGAGTTGCCCTTCTTTCCCCTAGAACGCATCAATCGCCCAAACCTTTGCGAGGGGACGTGCCAAGCAGAACCGACGATGGCGCCTTGGGTGTCCGCACGGAATGTGGACGAAGCAGCGCCCCCAGCCAGCAGGTGGCAAGCTGCCAAAAAGCGCCACCCGATGGTACTATGTACCAGCGCCTGCTCCGGCAGAATCGGGGCAAAAATCCTCGATGGAAGCATGGCGAGGACAACTTACAGACGGCTGCGGGTGCTGTTCCCGTACGGCAGCGTAGCCGAGGTGGCCTAGCGGATTCCCTAGAAGCGTCACGGACCTCCCAGCACGCCGCGGCCGCACCAAAGCTGCCATCTGGAGCCAGGGCTGTGCGCCAGCGGGGCTGTGCCCCGCTAGCTGGACAGGACGATGACGTCATACTGAATGGGCCAAGTCGCTCCGCGAAGCTGTCAGGTGCGCACGGCAGCAGTAAGGTCGGCCAAGGTGTACACAACCACTGGGCTGTCTGTCGTATGTGTGCGACTATCCATCCTATGTGTGCAAATGCGAATACCGGTTTCCAGCATAATGTGCGCGACTATCACGGTGAAATACAACACCGCAGCGAACCCCCTTGTGGTAGCGCTCGCTGGCGTAGGGACGGGTAGACAAGGGCAATCGGCCAAGGGGTGTGAGTACACACGAAACACTGTCCTGCCAACCAGCGGAAGGCGATTCAAAGTGGTACAACCACCACCTCTTCATCTCAGTCCCACGGTTTCTGCTTTGTAAAGGCGGCCATCTGGGTCAGGGAAGGGTTTGTAGTGGCAGTCCTGAATGGCTGGCTGGGTGCATCGCACCGCTGTTTCTAACAATACAATCCTCGGCTCCTCGCCGCGGCTTCGCGTTTGTGTTGGAAGCATCACTTACATTTGAAACACTAGCTGTCTGCGCCTGCAGGTGGTAGGCAGCGGGATTGTTGGATTGGGGCAAGGGTCGAAACGACGTCCTCCCACCAAAATCCATCTGTGGAAGGTAGGCACCCCGTAGCCGTTGGGGGCAACCAAATGTCGTACAGCATTTGGCAAGGGCTGCACCACCGCGCACCTCATTGTCCCGGGCGGCAAGTCTCGGACTGCGACCCTGCAGTCGTAGACGACAGCGAGTATGCACACCTGCACGACCATGCCAACAGCGGAAAAGCTAGCCAAGCAAATCGGCGCTGGAGCAGTGCCAGCGAGCTGCCTGCGAAAGGATCAACGGCTGCACAGGGCAGCTGCTCTCCGCTATCTGCGGCGGCCCCACCGGACGCCTGTCCGCCAACTAGTGCGCCACCCAGCGGGAGCTGTCAAGCACCGGCAGGCGCCCACCGCCGCGTCACCTTTTCAGACGATGCAACGACGTTGCCCGGAGGTATACCACTTGGAGAGTGTCGCGTATGGTATTTACTGCGGAGGTATCAAACGTTTTGCGTCGTGCTGCCTCTGGCATGGGCTCCTATATGTGCTCACGTACATCACGTGTGCCTGGTTGGAACAGGGCACAGTTGATGCATACACGCTGGAGATGGGCGTCCGCAAAGGCCCACAGCCAAAGCATGATAAGACTTTACATTGAAGCCATTACCCCCAACCCGGCCCGCACGCCAGGCACCAGCCCCAGCTGTGACGAAGATGCAAGCTGGGCCACAGCCGGCCGGCAGATCAGGGTGAGTTCCCGCCGTTGGGGCTCAGAGCCGTCGCGAGACAAAAGACAGGGACCAGCTGTACCTACGTGCGCGCCCGGAGCCCGGAGGATGTCCATTAGGAGGGTTGCGTTACTCGCCCCGTGACTGGAGCTTCGCACGTCCAGGCTGACGTCCTCGCCGAATGTGGGGGTGGGTGCGCATACACGCAGGATATCCTTCAGGCTGCTGGTATTGGCATGACCGACGACGGACAGCTTGTCGAATTCAGGGAGCAGCATGGCGGCCATGCCGATGCCGGCGGTGGAGGCAAAGTAGTGGGTCACGCCGACCTGCGGGAAACGTCTGATGACAGCGGCGCCAGCCCATCGGCAGCAGCGGCCTCCAAGGGGCGGGCTGGTGCTCGGCGCGTGCAGGGTGGCACCGACAGCGCAAGGGCCTTGGGCGGCGCAACAGGCACTGAGGTGACGACTTCGGGTCTGCCCCCCCGACCACGGGCGACTGGCGCACGGCTCCCGCTCACGCAGCGAAATATCCCTCCGTCCCTAAATCAGCCGCTAGCTGGTGCGCAGTCGCATTCAGCTCATGCCGGCATGGATTCCCGGCGCTCGCGGCTCGCCAAAGGGGCGGCAGCTGTGGGCGTCATCGAGTCGGAGCCCTTTGCTGCGGCGCCCAAGAACGGGGCCGCGGCGGTCGCCGCAGGACTCCCGCTGGGGCAGTTCATTTCCTGATGCCTGCGTCCGGGGCGGCGCGTATGTGGACTGCGCATGAGTCAAGCGGCGTTGGCTGGTCAATCCCTTGTGTTAGCGAAATCTTGGTGCAGCATTGCGTGGGGTGTAAACCCCTGCACGACGCGGCGTGTTATATATCTTTCATGTACATATGGCTAGCAGGCAGGCACTGCGAGCAGGTTGCGGCAGGCGTGAGCCTCTTGTAGTATTGCTTGTTACAGTGGGCTCCAGATAGATCAAAAGGCAGAACCACCGGGCACATCGCCGGACGCAGAAAGAGATAAAAGGGACAGATGTGTGTGGAGTAGGAACTGGCAGTTGAAGAGGGCGACTTGCTCGCCGCTGGGAAGCTGTTTGCGCATCGGTAACAACCGATGCGCATCGGTTGTTACCGTCCGACTGAATGCTTTTCAAGGTCCCACGCGCCTCCTTAGTCATAATGAACGAGGTCGAACAGGTAACGCTCCCATCTGAGTTGCCAGTCTCCATATGCTGTCCGTCTCGTGGCCTGTAGATATACACGGGAGCCTCCCCAGTCCAAGCCTGTACAAGAAGCCACAATGCACGGGCAGATCTACAGTTCGGGATAGCCCTTACGGAAGCACGTGTCTTTGTAGAAAGTGGGCAGTTTGTAACAAGCCATTCTTAATCGACGACATGTTTTTGGCTTGCAGAAGCATAAGTTGGCAAATACGATTGCCACCAGAGGTCAAGGTAATAGCAGAAGCACGCCCGGACGCACCATCTGGGCCAGAAATACGGCACAAGTCCAGCAACACAAAGGGTCGAGGTGACCCCGCTCATCGTGTGCTTACGCCGCTGATACAGTAAATGCCGAGTTGAAAAGAACCTTTAGGAAGAGTTGTGTCAGGTAGCAGAAGTCCAAACAGAACATGCCCCAAAACATGCCATCGAAAACCAACCTCCCTGTTAATGCGAGATAGTTGCACGTAGTGGCCCGCAGGTGTGCGCAACGTTTTCATGTCACTACCCATGTAAAGGAAAGGCGCACTGATAGCAGCGCGTCGGGCCGCGTTTATAAGTGCGTTCTTTTCTTACCCCAAGGACACCCGAGCCTTAAAACCGTATATGACGTGACCGATGCAACAAACACGCCAGGTATAATTATACTCTGGTGCCGCATGTGATATTTCGGCACACTCCGAATTCCACCGCCCCGGTCGTCCAAAAGCGAGACCAAAACCCAAATGCGGATACCTATGTCTAGGAATCCTATGCTGCCCTCCAGCTCCCGTGTAACGAAGACCATGTGTTCTTGGGGCCATCAAGGCAGGCCATTGCTCTCAGCTAGGGACGAAGGATTCAGCCACGCCGCTAGGCCTTGCTCACGCTGAGGCTTCGGCGGGCGCGGCAGCAGCCTCCTCTGCTGGTGCGGCGGCTTTTGCGGCGGCGCCCTTCCCTTCGAGGAACTTCACCATCTCGGTCTGCGGCGCGCACATTCGAATGCAAAAGGTTCAGTCGAAATGAGTCACAGGCACGTGTAATTCCATGATGATGCACCGTGTGACTCAGGCGACACAAGGAGTCCATACCCCGAAATGTTTTAAGCTGCCATAGATTATCCATCGCGTCAGACTGCGCCCCCGCTTCCCTCTCCCTTCCGAGGCGTGAAACAATCCGTACAGTAACACGAGGCTACTGGCACCAGGAACAACCCATGCACATAGTGTGCAGGTGGATACGCGTGCGCCAGTCACACACGAGCCGACGACCGACGCGTAGAACCCGGTGCGGGGGGCCCTAGAGTCCGGTATGCGGCTTGCGTGCCTGCCCGCCTCTCCGCGCACCTCCTTGTTGAGCTTCGCCACGTCCACCGCCGTCTGCTTTGCGTCGTTCTGCGCATCCAACTCCGCGCCCGCCGCCAGCAGCGCCTTGGCAATGGCCATGCGGCCGTAGCCTGCAAGGAGTTGTTCAACCGCACGGCGCACGCACTTGGTGGGGTGCCGCTGGTGCTGCTGGGTGATGCTTCCAAGGTTGTTCATGAAAGGCACGCTGCCCCTTGAATCCATGCCATACCGGGAGAGCCATCGACGCGCTGTACAACGTCGCTGCAGGATGCCCCAACTCGCAACGTACTACTACATTGGATGCATCCGAAGACATGCGGTACACTAGCATTAGCCCCTAAACAGCCCGTATCGCCCGTCCAGGCATGTTGCAATCCACCGGCCACACGTACCCGCAGCGTAGTGCATGAGGGTGTTCTTCTTGGGATCCCGGAAGGTCAGGTCCCCGCCCTTCGCAACCAGCAGCTTAACCACTTCCAAGCGGTTGAAACCAACCGCAACGCCAAGCGCGGAAATACCGCGGTCGTTCTGCAGCAGCGAGGATGGGTAACCGTTCAGGGTTGAGCATAGGTAGGGGTAGGCTGCGGTCATGCGAGGGAAGCCCCGGCGGCGGCAGTAGGAAGGCGAGGGGACCTGTGCTGCGGCGCCCTTGGACCCCCGCCCGCCGTTCGGTGGCCCTCAGGCATCTGGCCAACGAACCGCGCTGCATAGCGCCGCAAGCAGCACCGCGCGGCACGAAGTCCCGTAGCCAGTGCCCCAAACGACCCACGTACGTCCCCGTTGCCCCAAGGCTTCAAGACCCCGTCAAGGCACCTACCAGCGCGTTCACGTCCGCCCCCTCCTCGATGATGCGCGTGGCGGCCTCCACGTCGCCGTGCTTGGCGGCATCGTGCAAGTTGGTGATAAGCTGCGGTCACATTGCAAGGGGCAGGAGGTAAACAGGCAAGGCGTGTAGAGGTCTTTGGAACTTATGCCGGGACCGGGGGCCGTTGGATCATTCGCCCAGTAAATCAGACCGTACCAGGATTGAACCGGTGCGGGTTCGAGCGGTCCCTGGTATTGTGTTAATTCCTCAAGCACTAGCCTTGTTACCGCGTGAGACCTATCCACTAACCAGCAACAGCCCGCGTGACCTCATGGAGCTAATGATCTACCACAACCCCCACCCTAGAACCGGACGCCAATCCGTTGGGCCCGGTACGCCAGTGCCATGTGCAGGGAATTTACTGCTTTGCGCGCATCCCTCGCAACGGCAGCACATCCCGGACCCCATGAGTCGTACCTTCTTCGCCTCCGCCTCCGCGCCACCCTCAGCCGCTGGCGCTGCTTGCCCGGGCCCTGCGTTCACGTCCAGCGCCCGCAGCTTCTGGCTGATCTTGAGCATCAGCTCCGAGTCGTCCCAGTACCTGAGGGTATGGTATTGGTGAGGATGTGGGTTGGGCGGCGACAGTGGCCGCGGACGAGGTGGCCGCGGACGAGGTAGCCGCGGTATGTCAGACTGCCAGCGCAGCTTCACAAGTGCATTGGCAGGTGAGCAGCTGACAGCACACCAGACAGCAGCCTCGGCCTTGACTCCATGCATCTTTGATATCCACTACACAGTAACTTCTCCGTCACACCGCGTCCAGCGTATAACGTCGTCCCTCCATGCACACTACGCACGGGTTTGGAGCTATGTAGGCACTCCTTCCCATGCAACACACTCCACATCGCACTTTTGGAAGGCCGAAGCGCCATTGTTCTTCATGTCCTCAAACATTCCAGCCAGCTCCGGATCGTCCTTCAGGGCGCCGAGGCGCTCCATTTGGGCTGGCGCTTGCGGTGCCTGCGAGTGGGCGAGCGAGGGCGCACGCACAAGGCACATGGGTGGAGTGGTATCAGGTTGGCAAAGACGCGGCGCTTAATACACCGCCGACTCTGGTAATCAGGGCCTTCACGTGGCGGTACTGGATGCAAAATCCAGGCCGGCTGGATACTGAAGAGCCAAATTCAAGGGCGGTAGGCGCAGTGGCCTGTGGTGTGGGAAGATTATTCGCATCGGATTGCGTGCAGCGAGGATCAGTGCCACATTGCATGCTAGTAAGCGGCTCCTTCCGACCCAGCAGTAGTCGTCAACAGAGGATGCACATGCAGACCACGTACGCAAGGTTGCCACCCATCACTTAGATATGGCCAAAACAAGTAAGGTACCGACGATGCAATGTACGGTACCGTACTAGGCAATGTTGTGCTGTAAGTGATGGAGAGCATCCTCCCTCGGCACCCCTGCGAGGGAGGACCTCTCAGCCGTATCATCATGAATCGTGTATACGGTACATTCCCCTCGTCACCATAACTCTGCACGCTTTTATCCCTCACGTCTTTGCATGCGTGAAACTCATCCATGCTGATCCTGTTAACCCCCAAGCAGACGGCACATCCGTGCTTATCATGCCACAACCTCGTAACCCTCCACCACGGGAACTGACCATCATATTGCTGAAGGCGTTCGCCATCGACGGATTCTTCATGATCATCTGTGCCTGATCGTAAGCCGCCTTTGCAGCAGCAGGATTCGATTTCAGGTACTCGACAAGCGCGTGCGCCTGGGCTGCCGGCATGCCCGGAGGAATTTTGATTGGGACCTGCAAGTCACGAGACGCGCGATAAGGGTCAAATCTGAATTGCGTCCTTATTATGATATGTAACACGTTGTGTGTTAAGCACAGCGTTCGAATGAAGCTTCTGACACGACCGCGAGATGGGCAAAACGCAGCATCTGAATGCGACCCTGAACTGAAGATCCGCGCTGATAACAAGCGGAATTTCATAATAAACATAAACGCTCACCTCGGTGCCATCTTCGAGGGTCACGGTCTGGGCCTCAATAATTGGCAGCTGACGGGTGTGCGCTGCGGCAGTGCGTCGGCCCGCCGCCTTCCGCGCTGGAAGTGCAGGAGCTTTGTTGGGCATCCTTTTTTATAGTTAGCTTATCCTGGTAGAACTGCCGCTAAAGCAGGCGCGAGGTACAAGGCCTGGATCCTAGATGCAGATGTAAGGATAGTTACGTGGAGAACTATAATTCACGTTGCACAGTTAGCTGATGCATTATAGAGTACCATGTTTTCGCATCTAGATCTTCGGCAACGAACTCTCTGCCGTATGGCATTGGCGGTTCGCTAAATTCCTATGGGCCGCCTTCCAGGTCCGTATATTAACAGCACAGACATTACAAAACTCAATTTTGCAGATCGCAAGACGCGGCTTAAGCAAGAAGCGACCCAGGGGCCATCTTCCAATCCAAAACAGCAATCCTCGGTAACCCGCCGCCTCATCTCAAGGAAAATCCGCGCCGATTGCGTGGCAGATCTATGACCTGAGGGTTGGAAGTTTGGCTACGCCAACACCTACACACGATTATTCCTTACAGGCCCACTCGTGTACGGCGTCCTTGCACGATACACCGCGTGTGTGCAAAGTGCGGAACGTACATACAACCAGGCCAACATATAAACCCTCGCTGGATATAACTAAGGATTGCCAGTCCAGACATGCGTCCCCCTTGGAAAGTAATTGGTGAGTGAAAAGAATGACGTTTTATGCGCTTCATGTTCGCACGCGTGGCAGGACATGCCAACTGAAAAGGTGCCAAAATGCTCAGGCCGCCCCCACGCTCGAGGCAATCCGATACAAGCGATATACTTGCGAAGATGTCAGCGCCCCTTTTATGCAATGAATTGGCAAGGATTCCCACCGTTAAAATCCATGCCATAGGAGAGGCCTGTCCATCGAACTATCCGCCCATTCGCACTTCAGCATGCACTCAGCGCTCGTAGCTAGGGGAGCGATCACGGCGATCAGCGACTGGGCTGAGGCTGCGGTCCCGTGGCGGCGGCGAGGCCCGGCCTCGTGGCGGCGGCGAGGCCCGGCCTCGTGGCGGTGGTGATGCCCGGCCTCGTGGCGGCGGCGACGCCCGGCCTCGAGGCGGCGGTGATGCCCGGCCTCGTGGCGGCGGTGATGCCCGGCCTCGTGGCGGCGGCGACGCCCGGCCTCGAGGCGGCGGTGATGCCCGGCCTCGTGGCGGCGGCGACGCCCGGCCTCGTGGCGGCGGTGATGCCCGGCCTCGTGGCGGCGGCGAAGCCCGGCCTCGTGGCGGCGGCGACGCCCGGCGGTCCTGGTATCGTGGTGGGCTGCGCACGGGCGAGCGACGCGGGCGAGAACGAGAGCGTGAACGCGACCTGCGAAGGTGCAGACAACAAGGAGTTTGTCATTGTTACGTGGACCGGCGCCGTGAAATTGGCACGAATGAAGGCCGGTAAGAGACAGTCACCAATGCAGCACAGAACCGGCGCCGCAAAAATCTGTACGCCTTCCGCGCTGAAAATGTTCGATCCTTTGATCCTATTGGCTCAGTCATGGAAAAGGACCCCATCATACCTGTCCCTGCCACGGTTGCCGCGGTCTGAGTCCCTGTCCCGGTCGCGTCCCGAGTCATCCCTCCCAAAGTCCGGCACGCGGATGTTGGGGTCTTCATTCTGCGGGGGGAACGGTGCGAGTCAGAATGAGGAGGTTCCGTCTGCTTTGGCCAGCATGCGATGAAGCGCAAAGTGATTTGCCCCTGCCATCAGCTGCCCTCAACCTACATGACAGTTGCTCCCGTTGCCCCACAACCGTTACCAGCAAGGCGTTAGCGTCCAATAGATGATGCACATCGTGCACTTCGCGGAGGAAATTTGACTGGAATGAAGGACTAGACCACCCGTGCGTCCCTCCTATCCATCGAACCGTGAATGCCTCCTCAACACACCGTGCCCCGTCCTCTTAGCCCGTCCCAGCTTTTCACCTGCACGTACTCCACCGCCAGGGTGCGACCCTCCATTTGTGCGCCGTTGCTGCTCTCCAAAGCTCGAATAGCAGATTCCACATCCTCAAACTGGACGAAGCTATAGTTCTTCTTGATCTGCACACGCGCCAGGCGACCGAAGCGCGTGAAATAGCGGTCGATGTCACCCGCCGTGGTCCTCCGCACATCCTGCGTATCAGGGAAGGGCGGCGGGGAGTAAAGCTCATTTCCTCAGCTTGGTGATGACCTATGAATGCGCGGCTATCAGGACAGCGGATAAAAGCCTCCCTTGTAAAGACACATGCTGCAAGCCAGCGCTCCGACCCGCATGAAGTAGGCGACCCGCTTCACAATACTCACGAAGTTGACAACGAAGAGCGTTTTGGACGGGCGTGTGTCGCGCTTCCGATCAGCCTCCGTTTTCTGTAAGCGGCCCAGAGACCGGGTAGACACAAGTGGCCATAGAATTACGAGTTGCGGTTGGTGCCGGGCAGCCGCGGACTTCGCCGTTTTCCGTGGTTTCCCAGGGCAGGCAGTAAGAGAGCCATGCCGTCGCAATGCAAGCTGTCCCATTTGTACAAACTCACAAGCCGTACGGTAATAACTTCACTAATCCGAGGGGATGCTCTTCAAAATTTTATGGACACCTGCACCACCTTGCGCGCCCCATGGATCGTACGTACGCGATGCCCCCTCTGGCCAGACGTACGTCGTGCCCCACCAGCCCCAGCTCCCGCTGTTGCCACAGCCTCCTCGAGTCCAACACGCAGCCTCATAGAGTCCAACACACAGTTACAGGGACCTGATCACCTGATGAGAACCGTATCGCAACCCCGCCGTTGACGTGTTGATTGCTTACCTGCGCCCATTCGACCCTTAGCTGCCTTTTCTTGTACCCCCACTCGGTGCGATCCAAGCGCCGCACCACCTCGTCCCCATCGTCCTTGTAGCGCATGTACACGAAGGCAAAGCCTGCAGCAAGCAATGGCGACAGCCCAGTGGCCGGTGAGCCGTTGGGAAGAGCTGGAAACCGAAGTTATGTTGCAATACGTCCGTCAAGAATGATGGGTTCGTCGATCGTTGATCACCCGCACCGAATTACCGATGGCGGGGGGAGGTACCGACCATGGAGCGGTCGGGTGGTCAGGACAGCGCTGTGCACTGCAACTAACGTTGCGATGCACGCTGTGACAACACGCCGGAGCAAGGCCAGTGCCGGCCTAGGCGTCTGCACCCGTGAGTAAAGTGCCACCACAGCATTAACAGATCAACTGCTGTAGCTGTCTCGGTCATTGCGCCTTCGTCTGACAGGGATAGAGCTGCTACCGTTAAGACATTAAGGCACTGGCGGCATCACTTGGATCGTCGCCTATGTGTATGACAGACGGCCTCAGGCGCCATAGGGTCCCTACACACCTGAGCCTCACAACCTAGTGGAATGCAGTGGCAGTGGTAGCCAGCAGTTGTGGCAAGTGGAAATGTTGGCAAGGCGTTGAATCAACATGTTGCCATGATGGGAGTGTGGGGGTAGGCATCGTTTGGTAGCAGCGGTGCTTGGCACAGACGAAATGGCCAGGCAGGCGCGCTCGATGTTGAGGGAGGGCCGGGATGCACTTTGCTGCGCCGTAAAACCCCGAACGTCGGGCTGTCGTCGTGGGCGTAGCTAGCGGCAGGCAGAGGGTTGTGTTGAAGGCAGATGAACGGTAGAGGCCCCACCGTCAGGTGCTCCAATACACATTGCAAAAGGTGGCCCGTGGACCGAGATGTTGGCAACCCGCGCTCCCCCTTTATGGGGCGAGGCCGTCTAAGCAAGGACCCTGCCTTGCCTTGCTTCATGTCAATCTTGTCGACTGGCCCTGCACGGCATAATGAATGAGATTATGCCTTAACTATGCATACCGCCCGACCAGAGCAACGACATACTCCAGGTGCCATGCGTACCATATTTCTCCATCAGCCTTACGATTTCGCGCTCCTCGGCATCGTACTAATGTCATATTATTATGGAAAGTGGACGAAGACATGGAAAGAAGACAGTAGGAGTCAACAGGAGCTCATGGCTGTCAGTACAAATGAGTCCGAATTGCACAATGTGCGTATCGACTCTCACCTCGAAATTCCTGTATACACAAGGGAAAGAGGGGCACACGGAGATAAACTCAGCCGGAAACGAAAGAGTCACGGTCAACAGGCCATTTCCCCCGCCATTAACTCTCATACCACGCAAGAACTAGCAAAACATACCCGATGAATATGGGACGGTCAGGCCGCTCGCCCATGGTTCAGAGTCAAAGGTCGAAAGGAATGGTGGAGACGATCAGAGATGTGTGTGGACTAATGAAACGCTGGAATAAGAAGGTGCCGATTAGTATACCCTCAAATGATCATGGAGAGTATGCAGCACATGCAGAAGCGCGAGGGATGCCTGCGTACTCGGAAATGCGGCAATGCAGCAATGCATGATGAAAAAGCAATCGTGATCCATTTCAGCGAAGCAACGGAAACCATTACAAATTGAAAACGCTCAGTGCTAGTAGTAATGAAATCTTGCTTAACGCGTGCAGCTGGCATCCGGCGATTAACTAACGGACATCAGCACGGGCAAGTCGGAACCGGCACCCAGAGGACGCAGCATCATGGAAGGAAACTTATATTGTGTGCAACAATGACGAGACGTGCTGCGCTGTTGGCCGCGCTCTTGCCAGGGCTCTTTGAAGAGAAGGAGCCAACCCAAGGCTCGTGCCCGACGTGTGAGTTTTGATGACCTTATGCGCTGTATCGAAGGGACGGGCGGGGGGCTTGTGTGGTGGTCTTAGCGCCGGCAAAAACGCCAGCACGTTGTTGAACTGTATACGCCACGTTTTGATTGCGGCTCTCAACAGGCTAAACCAACATGTGCCATGCCCTTGGCTGGCGAAAACCTTCATGCAGGTGTAGGAGTCGTGGACGGCACGCTGGGCAGGTACGAGCGGGCCTTTCAACAGCAGCCGCCCCAGCACCTCCGTGCCTCACCAGATGACAGCCTTCTGGTACCTAGCCTGCGCCGGTGCACCCCACGCGTCTCTGTTTCCACGCATTATGAGGTCGTGTTCTGTACGGCTGATGAATATCGAGCTAAAACAATCGGCCTCCCTGCGTGCACGTCCACCCTCAGAGCTCCTGGACTACCGCAGCGCGCAGGTCCTCGGTGGAGCACTAGTAGGCACCTTGAGCCGTATGGCTCCGCAGCTCTTGCCCGCGCTGAACACCATTCATTGCCCCTGCCTTTCGCAGCTGCGCCGGCTTGCGCTCCTGCATTTCCAGCTTCGATGACCGGCCCGGGCACTTCGTCGCGCCCTGGACGTACGACACCAGCAGCCGCGAGGATGCGTTGCGGCTGCTGGTGCAGGCGGTTGAGGGGCTCGGCGGGATGGTTACACAGGCCGAAAGCAGGCCGTCGTACGGCTATGTTTACGCCACTTGGCGCGGCTGGCAGGGTACAGACGACGTCGAGTTTCTGCTGCCCGACGGCGACAGCACGGTGGGTGAGCTGGAGAGAGATAGAAAGCAGTCCGCATGCGCCATCCAGGAACGGATCGCACTGGTACGGATCTCGGCTTCCCTAGCGTTGCTTTGTTGGTTCGGCGGTTCTTATGCTTCGAGCCGTGCGGTGGCGATGGCGGCTTGGGCGCATGCCTCGGCTGCCATCATGAGGTACCTTGCGCGGAGACGCGCGCGAGCCTGTCACAGGGAAGCAACCGGTACCGCAGCTCAGCAACTGAAGAGCCCCCTTGCTTCACCTTGCGGCTATTGGTCGAGATATGAATCGCGCTTACCGGCGCCTTCGATTCCCATTTATTTTTTCGTCGTTTTCATATGATCCGTGCAGGTGGTGCTGCGCTCGGCGGCGAGGGTGCAAGGTCTCCCGGACCTAGGGCGCAACATGCTACGGCTGGAGCAGTTGAGGCTGGAGCTGGGATGGGAACCGGTGGGTCCAAGTGCACCGTATCCCGGAACCAGCGGGGCGCCCGGGGGTTTGTGTGTTACGGTGCCAGTAGAAATTGAACGCGCTATACTGAACGCTCTTTAGTTGAGATGTCCTTTAGGTTTCTTAATGCTAGCGATAGGCTTGAATTGGGCGATGGAAGCCAGGCAGCCTCCTGCCCCCTGCGGCGTGTTAACCTCGTTCCGATGTTTGCCATACATGGAGGTATTCGCCGCAAGTACGGCATCGCACTGCTTGCACCGCGACAGAACCCGGAATGTTTCCTCATCAGTACCCTCGAAACCCTGTATCATTACACGTACACACATCGCAACTAGGTCTGGGTCGCCTGGCATGCTTGCGGGCCCAGCCTTTGCTTGCATCGTGTCCTCCGTCCTGCTGCTGGCGGATCCCGACGCCCCGTGTGTGTCTACTTGCAGGTGCCCATACTGCGCAACCGCCAGCGAGCGCTGCTGTTCGTGGAGTCGCCGTGGGACAGGTTTGGCCCCGTGCCGCCCACCGACTCAGAATACCGCTACGGCTCGGACCTGGACGAGGAACAGTGAACATAAACAATGCACCGTCCGCCATACAAACAGCCTTGGAGAGGGAGAGAGGACGTGGAGTTTTAGTTAGGGCGGACGTACGTCATGTGCTTGTCAAAGTGAACAGTGAACATAAACAATGCACCGTCCGCCATACAAACAGCCTTGGAGAGGGAGAGAGGACGTGGAGTTTTAAGTTAGGGCGGACGTACGTCCTGTGCTTGTCAAACTGCACGCGTACCGCACGCCACAACGCAGCTGAGACGCCATTAGATGAAGCTGGGGCCGGATTCATGCCCACAGATGTCGGTTTAGGGCCTCGTTTGTTGCCATGTCAGGGCTGTCCTGCGTGGTCATAGGAAGGTAGTGCCGTCGTGTGCATCAACCCTGATAGTACACGAGTTATTTCGCAATGAAGATCGACCATATAATATTCGTGTACCGGTATACTGGAAAAAATGGTAGTTTCCCGGTTCTGGCACAGCAAGCTTTTCTAGGGAATTTTCCCAACTAAAAATTTGATAAGAAAAAGGACGGATTTGTGCTCCCGACCCCACCCCCCGAGCCTCCCAAACGACCCCTCAGCCGACTATCGATTCCCATTGGGCTCGAACACCGACTACCAAGCAAAGCGTCTACCTCGGACCCCACCCCCCGAACTTCCCGATTGGCCCATCAGCCGACTATCGATTCCCATTGGGCTCGAACCCTGAATGTGAACCCAGCCACCTCCTCCCACCTGGTCTCGGACCCCCCACCTTTCGCTGCCAATTGGAATCCAAGACGTTTGCGAGCTGATAATTGGATGCGCTGCCAACATGGAGCTGCTCCAAGTGTAAAATGCTGGGGGAAATGTTTGTATTCGCGCCCCCACATAATAATCATAACTCGGGGTTAACTCAGGGATAACTCAACGGAAACTCGTGAGAAACCCCGCCGAATCCAAAGGCGAAAATTTTGAGGCAAGCGGGTGCGTTACAATTACTCGTCCATCCTGTCCCCCTCAATCTGGGACGGCGGCAGCTCATCGTCGTCCTGGCTGCCCGCCGCCGACTGCCCCTTCTGGTTGATGCGCTCCACCAGCGCGCGCACCCTGCCCCCGGTCTGCTGCCCCGAGCCCCCAGCCGCATTCCCAGCCGCCCCGCCAGCCGCCTGCTCCTCCTCCTCCTCCTTCTCCTCCTCCTCCTCCTCCTCGCCCTCATCCCCCAACGGCGGCAGCGTCGGCTCCTCCACTGCCTGACTCTCGAAGTTAGCGCACTTCGCGAGCTGCCTGTGCTGCTGCCGCTTGGCCTCGTGCTTGGCCTCCGCCGCGTCCGCAAAGGCCTCATACTAGCGCTTGCTGCTCTCGCTGTTGCCCACGGCCTGCAGTGCACCCGCCTGATGTATAGCTCCAATCCAACAGGAACTCCGCAATGGAACTGCGCCGAAACTAGGCCGAAATTGCGTCAGTTTAATGGTTGAAGGCTGGTACGTTCGTACGTAAAAGGTGAGTGCCGCGCTGGAGTGGCAGATTCGTAGCTGGATACGTACCTGTGCAACCAGGTGGTGACAGTTCGTTGTACGGAAAGCCGTTGAGAAGCTGCCAGACACGCACACGGTTGTTGACGTGAGTTAGGTACCTGTACCACTGGGTGGTCTGGGTGTCGGGCATTTCTGACACAGGTTTTTACAGAGCCGTTCAGGCCTCTGGAGGGCTCTGCACAGGCCTCTGAAGGGTCTGGAGGGTTCTGAAGGGGCCTGGAACTCCGCAAGGCTCCGCTGGAGCACAGGCACAGGCCTCTGAAGGGTCTGGAGGGCTCTGAAGGGCTCTGGAGGGCTCTGAAGCTGGCGCTCGGCTTGCGCACTTCAGCAGCCGTGCGACTTGAGTCGCACCCAGGGTCGACCCAGGGTGTTTCCCAAAGGCTGGCAAGCGACTGTTCATTATAAATCTCCAGATTGTAGCAGGCTGCATGGGGCCTAAGGTGAACCGGCTACCTCACAGTCCAGCCGCCCGACAGCGGCAACTTGTACAATTGTTGTATGTCGTACTAACGGTGCCGAAGCGTGCCGACTTAAACCCGGAGAGCCTAACACCCGCGGATATTGTGACGCAGGAAACAAGGTCGTCCACTATATCGAGGAAGACAGCGTGGTCGCTCAGGCGGGGTTTCTCGGGGTCGGGCGGGCGGGAGTTGGGACAGCAGGGACCGCTGGCCCACTGCCATAGATACCGGTAGCTAGCACCACCTACGCTAACTCAAATCCCTCAACATTCCTTCCAGCCGAGCCTGTCGAGAACCAGGGAAAACCCCACGCACGAAGTGCAGGATACCTCCGTTACACTGAGCCCCGCGGCTCCGCATCAGACGCTGGTTTCAATCCGAATCAAAATGAGTAACAAAACCATTCCATCAAGCGGACTCGTGGCCCGACTAACAGGCTCCACGGGGACATCTCTTCCTTACGGTGGGGCATCCGTGGCTCTCACCATGATTGCCGCGTTCCCATACGCGAACAACGTGTTTGGTCTACCCCTAGATACAGACGACAACCGGAACGGTATACGCGGGCAGGTCCGAACAGCTCCGCACATCACGGACCCAGGCCGGACGGCAGTGAAACCCGGGAACTGCTCCAACAGCTGATGGCATCCCTGGCTCATCACCCACCGCCCGCACCGCCGCCGCCCTCATCGCCACCCACAGCGTGTGTGTCAGTGCTCTTCTATCAGCTCACTTGCATGGCATGTCACCGTGTTCCGTGCGTCCGCCAGAAGTCCGCACTGGCCTGGACAAGGCACCAGCGGCGCATTTGCATGCAGTCCGTTAGCTGTTCCTGTACATCGCATGGCAGGTTCTCGGCAGGCGGCGGTATTGGCCAGCCATCAGCCACGCCGTCAACCCGACACCACCACCGACACCATGACGCATTGCAGCATCCACACGGCACGCATCCAGTCACCAGCGCTACTCGCTCAGCGCCCCCGGTCCTCGTCACTAGCTGAAGCCAGCAGTTCCTGGCAGCGGCGCAGCAGCCGGACGAGCACGTGTGCGGGCACGAACGCCGCCACGCACGACTTGTGCTGCACGTTGTCGAGGCAGTACTGCACGTCGCAGTCGCGAGCCACGCCCTCCTGCCGGCTAGCGGCCACGCCCTCCTGCCGGCTAGCGGGCTTCCGCTTCCTGCTGCCACCGCACGCCGACGCTTGCCCGGTCAGCCCCGTGGCGCCGTCGTCAGCGGACCACGTGTCTGTCTCCACCACAAGCTCGCCGCCAGCCGCTGTGGCCGCTGCTGCTGGTGCACCGCTGCCGCTGCCACTTGCGTCGTCCTGGTCCGCTGCTGTTGCGATGTCCTTCTGCTTGGCTCCGTGCTCGTGCCACATGATGCTCGTGTGCATGCCGACCAGGTACTGGAACGGCGGGCCGAAGGCCACAGCGCCGCCGCTGCAGTTGGGGAATGCCCCTGCGCACAAGCGGTTTGGAGGCTCGGCACAGGATGGATTGGGCAGGTCAAAGTCACACCGGCAGTGGTATCCAGGGATTCACGCCGGCCTCCAACCTTATCCAGCTACAGCTGCTATCACGTGATGCGCGCAAGCCGTCAAGTAGTAGGTAACGGGGGCCGGCGCCGTGACCTGCCTGGGTACGAGCCGATCGCCTCGTCCGCCTCCTCACTGAGCCAGCAGACGTGACCCGGGGCGACCAGGGGGATGCCGGACTGCTCGAAGCCCATGATGGTCTTGTCTGCCGCGAGCGGAAAGCCAATCAGCCTGACCATCATGCCACACATCAGCCCTACGCCGCCGTCCACGCTGTGGCGGACAGGCAGACAGCAAGCGGGCAAGGAGGCCAAGGGGGCATGTGAGCAAGTACAACACGCGCACCCTGATTGGCATGGGCGTGGATATATCCGAGTCCCAGTTGAAGATGGAACCTAAGCAACATCAAAGGCCGCCGCACGAGAGGCATATGGGCATTGAGCGACGACTGGAGCCGGCTGCACAGGAAGTCCCACACGGCAGTGTTGCTGTACCGATGTGCGCTTGCTCCACCAGTGGCAAAGCCGGCCGAGACTCACATGAAGGGGATAGCGTTCCGCAGCACGTCAGGCAGCTCTGTACCGTCGTCCAGCAGCAGCATCGTGACGTCGTACCCCGGGAAGCTGGCGACATGCCTGCGAACATGCCCATGGCATTGTCGAAGTCGCGCTACCCAGTACAGAGGAAGGTACAGACATCAAGCACACTAGGGGCTAACTACTGGGCTGGAGCGTGTCCATTCCTTTGGACCCAGCTGCGGTTAGGCAGTCTCACGCAAGAGCAAGTAGTGATATCGTCGTAAACACTTCAGGGTTATTAAAACCGTCCGGGACCCGGAAACTTTTAGGATTTGGCCCCAAACCCAGGGCGGCCGAAGGCCGGCTCCGGGCGAGCCCGGAAGGATTTGGGCACGCGGAGCGTGCCGTTCGGGGGGCCGGCCCGGAGGGCCGGCCGGCCAGTTCCGGGCGCCCCCCGAAGGAAACACGGGCCCGTAGGGCGCGTATCCGGGGCCCGCAGGGGATGGCCACCGGGCGATCGGCGATCGCGAGCGGCCTTGACTGTATCCGACCGGCATGAAGCTTGAACCCGCCCAGACCCGAGTTGACTTAACCACATAGCCTACGCTTGTGATAGACGCTTCTCGCTAGCTAGCATCATGGCTCCCAAGAAGGACAAGCTGCAGCAGCCCAAGCGAGGGAGTGGAGGATGCTGAGTTGTGTCAGCTTGTCTACCCAGCTACCGATGACGAGGCAGCGAGCGAAAGCGCGAGCGAGGATGGGGGAGGTTGGGACAAAGAGCAAGGGGGGGGGCGGTGGGGAGGAGGAGGACGAGGAGGGGGACGAGGAGGAGGGGGACGAGGAGGAGGGGGACGAGGAGGAGGGGGACGAGGAGGGGGACGAGGAGGGGGACGAGGAGGAGGGGGACGAGGAGGAGGGGGACGAGGAGGAGGGGGACGAGGAGGGGGACGAGGAGGGGGACGAGGAGGAGGGGGACGAGGAGGAGGGGGACGAGGAGGAGGGGGACGAGGAGGAGGGGGACGAGGAGGAGGGGGAGGCTGCTGACGGGGTGGAGGAGGAGGGGGAGGCTGCTGACGGGGTGGAGGAGGAGGGGGAGGCTGCTGACGGGGTGGAGGAGGAGGGGGAGGCTGCTGACGGGGTGGAGGAGGAGGGGGAGGCTGCTGACGGGGTGGCGGCCACGCTGGCGGCGGCAATGGGCGGTAAGGTGCTGCCAGGCTCCTTGTAAAGTGCTGCCATACTCCTGGAGACCCTTACATGCGCACCGGCGGCACAAGCAGCCCAGCCCTCAATCACAAGCACATCGTTTCGCGCCGGCCATACCCCCGGAATGGTCATGGGCCGGTTCCGGGGGGCCCCTGAAGGATTTTAGGCCGGGCGGAGCCCGGCTCCGGGTGGGGCCCTGGGAGGGGTAAGGGAGGGTTTCGGGGAGCCCCGGAAACTTAGGCTACCCCCCTGTCGAACCCTGAAACACTTGCCTGAGCTTGTGGCCGCAGACTGTGAAGCTTGTCACGTCGATGGGCTGGCCGGGCTTGGGGTTCATGCAGTGGCGCGCGGCCAGCACGAATTTCCGACCTTGAAAGCTGACCAGGCAACAGGAGCCGACGGTCTCGCCCGCGTCCACCAGGCGCATCACATTCGCGCAGGGAACCTCGGCGAGGGGTTGTGATGCGGCGGCTGCAACTCACAGGCAACACCAGAGCAGCAAGCAGCAGAGGCAGGGTCACTGGGCGTGTGCAGCAGGGCCACGGGAGCTGGAAACAGGGACAGGAAGTTTTCGTGACACGTGTTGCAACGTACGCGAAAAATGTCATCAGAGAACACAACGCACACGCGCGCCAGCTAGGACAGACCCACTCTGCTGCTGCTGCTGGTCGCGCTGCTGGTGCTCCGCGTCCTGCCCGCTGGCGTGTACACTTGCAGGTGGCACGCAGGCGGGGGCGCGTGAACGTACAATAAGGACACGACACGTAGCCAGCGGCGCTCTGGAACACAGAAAGCAACAAGCGGCGCGTGGGGCACAACACCACGACCCTGAGGGACATATAAGGCCTGCAGGTCACACGAGTAGACTGATCCAACACAGAGCTGAGCTGGGCGCCACACGCGCCTAGCTAAGAAGTATTGCTGCTCGCGCCCGCGCCTGCTCCACCAGCGCCCGCCCCACTAGCGCATGCCCCACCTGCGCCCGCCGCACCTGCGCCGCCCGCGGCGGCGCCTTGACCAGGCTGACAGCTCGCACCAACTCACAACGTGGGGGTGCAACACATGGAGACTAGTAGGGACCACTAGGGACCACTACTGACAAATTACCACCTATAGTGCCCTGTAGGGAACTAGTCCACTAATTGTCCAACCCTCCAACCAACAACCAATCAACAGCTACTCACCGGTGCTCCCTGGGCCCGGCCCGGCCGCCGCGCCTGCACAACGTGGGAGCGGCCGGGGGGCACATGCAGGTTGATATTGCATGCCGCTTCACGCGCTCGATGCGGTCTGGTGTGTGGGGTGGAGTGCGGGGTGCCGACACGCGGCGGCGGTGGGGTTTGGGTTTTGAGCACCAGGGCTTGTCGACCCAGGGCGCTTCCAGTATCGCAAAGCAAGACGATTGCACGCGACAACAACGTCGAGGTGCCTGGGAGAGCCGGTGGCAGGAGCCGCTGCGATCGCAACTGAGTGGACGCAAACTCGCAGGGCGGCTTCACGCGGCATGCATAACGCCCCTGCTATCTACATGCGCCTCTTAAACAGAGCAGCCGTAGGCCCTACGGTGCGACGTGCGGGTGGTAAGGGCTATCGCGATCCTGCTATGCAATCGATGGCAGAACAAGCGGCAGGGGCCCTCCGTTATCGTACACCAAGACCTCCGAAGCTAGGGGGGGGAGAGAATGCACCTTTGCCCCCGAGCATTGTGAAAAGCCGCTACGGTAAGGAGCGGCTGTCGGAGGTGTTCTCCAGCACGACCTCCAGGGCCGGTCCAGGGCCTCACTGGGGCGTGCCCTCGTAATCATCATGACTCGAGGATAAGCTTTGTTTAGTCCTTGCGAAACTCACCGGAGAAGGCGGATACCAGCATCTTCACCGTCGCGGCCCGCAGCTTCACGCGCTCGAGGTCCTCGCGAGTTACGCCCGCCAGCGCTGCTCTCGTGTTGAAGCCGCTTTCCACCAGGGCGACACCCTCTGCCTCCTGGAACGTGTACCGGCAATGTTCCTTCAGGAAGCGCAGCAACGTCTGCACCTCCATCTGTTCCATCTGCTCCACCTCCTGTTCGTCCATGGATGCCCAGCAATGCCTAGCAATGCTGCCCAGCAATGCTCAGAGAAGGCAAGGCGATGACGGAGCCTCGCGACGACGCAGTCACAGAACGAGAGGGAAGCGCATGACCCTCGCTGCGTACAACTTTTAGAGCAACCGCGCCTGACGGGTGGCAGTGGCACAAATCCCCGGGAGAAGCTCGACCCATGCTGTGCGCCGTACGAGTGCGAGAACTTAGCTCAGAACGCTTCCTTTCAGCTGAATGTAAGAATTATAAGGTAAACGCGACCTACGCAATACCTCTGCTATTGCAATTTGCCGATCGACGAAGAGGATCGGGTGCAAGCCGAACAGGGCCAAGTAGCCAATCCATTCAGTACTAATTACGCATTATTCATATGTTCATATACAGCCCATTATCGCTACAACCGGTCATACTTGAGCAGGCTTCCGTCGATGGTCGGCGTCGCCATGCCGACGCATGGTCTTGCCATGCTAGGCACCCAATGACGCCACGTAAGTAAGCGCTATCAATACAGAAAGCTTTGTTGCGATCACACCTCTCGCATGTCGGCTTGCGGACTCGCCCGCGGCGCGCCCCCGCGCCAATTCGCACTCTGGTGCGGGTGTCACCCTTGCGGGTGTAACCCTTGCGGGTGTCTCCCCCGCCCCTTTCCATCTTCTCCTTGCCGCCCCTCGGCTCCTCCTCCTTCTCAACCCCCGCATCCCCCTCCCTTCGCATCCCCAACTTGGTCCTGGCCCGGGCCGTGCTGCCTACGCGTGAAAAGGCGTGATGCTGCTCGGTGGTCGGGAAGCCCTTCGTAGCCCCACCCCACCTCGCTGCCTGTCCGCTTGTCTGCCGGTCTGCTGGCGTAGCCTCCTTGGTTTGACCCGACACGCTGGTCTGTAAGGTTAGCTGCTATACCTGAGCTGCAGGAGCCCGATTGCTCATACCCTTACCCCTCCACAAGCTGCCCTGGTGCCTGTCACCCCTGAACATCACCCCTGGCCCCTGCTGGCCCTGAACGTCACCCCTGGCCCTGGTAACCGTCACTCCTGGCCCTGGTGACCATCACCCCTGGCTTGCCTGAAGCGTCAACACTATGGGGGACGTTGTTATCCCGAGCTACGCGTCCTCTAGGCTTGAATCGCGACCACGGTACTCACTCAGGGAGTCCGGGTGCTTGCAAGTTGGGAAGCATGTTCGGGGTGGGCCCACGGAGGTAAGCAACCTCTAGGAGTGACGCACTCTTTCCGCATACCTGCTGCGCGCCAAAGAGACAGACGCCTACCCTACTTTTCACCTCAGGAGCCTGAGCCTGAGCCTGAGAGGTTACCCGGAACCATGCATGTGTTTTATAACGGGAGAAAGAGCGCAATCTGTAGTAACTGGCAACCCGCGGCCGTGCGCTCCGTGCGCCGAGCTCACCCGGCGCTGGTGTCCCATGCCTCGCAGGCGGGTGCGGGTACGTGTAGCCTCCCCCGAGGTGCATGGGCGGGAAGGGGCGACGCTCGCTCGGGCCCTAGCCATAACACGATCATAAGGCGAGCCCCAGGGTCGCTAGGGTCGCAATGGGCCGTCCCTATTCCTAGCACTTTCAGCCAGTGTATCGCTTTGGCGGCAGTGTGGGCTTGAGTCGTCGCCTTGGGGTTGGCGCGGATTCATAATGTTACCACCCACAGACCTATCACATGGACCAGGGAAACCTGCAAATGGGGAAGCGAGGCAGCGGCGGACTGAATGGGCAGCACAACATGGTGCGCGGCGTGCAGGCTACCTCCAGAGCCCTTCAGAGCCCTTCAGAGCCCTTCCGAGCCCTCCAGAGCCCTTCAGAGCCCTTCAGAGCCCTTCAGAGGCCTGTGCAGATCCCTCCAGAGGCTGAGCGGCTCTGAAACAGCCTGTCAGGAATGCCAGACCACCCTCAGAGCAGCAGGAAGCCGCTTCCTAGCTCTGGCTGCCCTGCAGGAGGACCTGAGCCCCGACGCTTCTTGCGCGCTGCGCAAGGCGATGAATTGAACGAGCGCGGAGCGGCTTACCCCCAACGTTCACTGTCCCAACAAATACGATAATGTTTACAGCTAATCATGCGCTAGCAAGGTTGGAGCGGCGCCCGCAAGAATATTCATTAATGGCCACTTCTCGGTTTCACTCCAGTTTTGGCGAGTTTCGCATGAGTTTTACCTGAGTTTCGCGCGAGTTACCGCCGAGTTTCCTGCGAGCCGCCCCTGCGCCCCGCCCGCGCGTGCCCCCCAGCGCCTGTCGTGCACTCCAGCGAGTCCCACCCGCACTGCTGGAGCCCAACTGTCAACCGTGTGAAACCGTGTGCGCCCAGAGGCAGCTTATGGAACAGGGGCAGCCCCATGCGCCTCTCTGAGTTTACACACAGCTCACACACCCGGCTTCCCAAACGGCACGCGCGCGACTATGCACTCCCGCTCATGCGCCCCGCCAACCGCCAGCCTTGTCCGTGCTCCACCGTGCTCTGTAGCAGCTTCCCACACGCCTGCGCGCTCAACTGCCAGCTCCCACTCGCGCGCCTGTCGACTAGCACCAACTGCCCGTGTGCGTCACTACAGTCAGGTAGCTTCCGAGCCGGGCCGCCGTATGACTACCTGCTCACACTCGCGCAGCTGCCGAGTCCAATAAAACTCCTGTACGGCTGAGGGGGATGGGGATGCCGTACACGAGTTAGTTGGGGTTAGTCGGAGCTGTCCTAGAACCTACATTATTCTATTATTTTTGGCTGGTGGTGGCTGGGCCGCGGCGGGGTGCAACGGTGGTGAATACAGGCTGGGTGGAGTGCGGGTGAGCCGGGCGGCTGCACTGCAGGCTGTGGGCAACAGCGAGAGCAGCAAGCGCTCGTTTGAGGCCTTTGAGGACGCGGCGGAGGCCAAGCGCGATGCCAAGCGGCATCAGCACAGGCAGCTCGCGAAGTGCGCTAACTTTGAGAGCCAGGCAGTGGAGGAGCCGGCGCTGCCGCCGTTGGGGTGTGAGGGCGATGAGGAGGAGGAGGAGGAGGAGAAGGAGGAGGAGGAGGAGCAGGCGGCTGGCGGGGCGGCTGGGAATGCGGCTGGGGGCTCGGGGCAGCAGACCGGGGGCAGGGTGCGCGCGCTGGTGGAGCGCATCAACCAGAAGGGGCAGTCGGCGGCGGGCAGCCAGGACGACGATGAGCTGCCGCCGTCCCAGATTGAGGGGGACAGGATGGACGAGTAATTGTAACGCACCCGCTTGCCTCAAAATTTTCGCCTTTGGATTCGGCGGGGTTTCTCACGAGTTTCCGTTGAGTTATCCCTGAGTTAACCCCGAGTTATGATTATTATGTGGGGGCGCGGATACAAACATTTCCCCCAGCATTTTACACTTGGAGCAGCTCCATGTTGGCAGCGCATCCAATTATCAGCTCGCAAACGTCTTGGATTCCAATTGGCAGCGAAAGGTGGGGGTCCGAGACCAGGTGGGAGGAGGTGGCTGGGTTCACATTCAGGGTTCGAGCCCAATGGGAATCGATAGTCGGCTGATGGGCCAATCGGGAAGTTCGGGGGGTGGGGTCCGAGGTAGACGCTTTGCTTGGTAGTCGGTGTTCGAGCCCAATGGGAATCGATAGTCGGCTGAGGGGTCGTTTGGGAGGCTCGGGGGGTGGGGTCGGGAGCACAAATCCGTCCTTTTTCTTATCAAATTTTTAGTTGGGAAAATTCCCTAGAAAAGCTTGCTGTGCCAGAACCGGGAAACTACCATTTTTTTACTGGTGCAGTTATTTTGTTTGGGCCTAGCATAGAAGAGAGTAGCTGCGAAGTAGTACGCCCCCATAGTGTGATGCGCTGGAGGCTGCTGTGTGGCACGATACCAGGAAGAGGTGAATTGAGCAGGTTCAGCGAGGTCGATGGTTCGATTGCTTGCGTATTGGCAAGTGGAGAACAACGGAAGAGATCGCGCAACGGCGCCAGTTTGCTGGTTCATCACTCGCGGAGGGGCCTTATGTAGTACGCTTACATCCATGCCCATTGCATGCAAGGATTCCCGCAGCAGCTTGAGCACAGTGCTATTACCGTACGTGTTATTACAGTATAACTGCGGTTCCATCACCCCCTCTCCCGAGTGTCGCTTCTAGGCGCGTCATGGCGCATGCGCAATGTGCCACATCGATCGCAGGTCCACTACGTCACAGGGGGTGTCGCCTATGCTGTAACTTCACCCAGGAATAAGCCCCAACAACGGGTTCATAACCTGCGAGTGTTAAGGATGTAACTTACATAAATTCCCAAGGCACGAAAGGAGCTGACCTTGCTGTATATGGCCCCAAACACGTTGGCAGTGCACTCCCGAGACACAGACACCAATAAATGCGCATGGCAGTTCTTTCCCCGCCGGGTTGGTGAGCAGTAATGTATCATGTATGCACCGCCAAACTATAGGTTGCGGTGTGCAGGCTATGCAGCCCATCAGGCAGCCTGCGGTGGCTCCTGCCACACGTGCGTCTCCGCCAACCGCAGCAGCCATTCCTCGCTGGCCACTCGCACCGCCGGTCCCGACGCACCGCCTTTCCGCGGGCGCCACTCCGTGGGACAGGCGCTGCCGACGACAATCACAAATGTCGCCGAACGGATGGGCACAAGACGGCCACCCAGAGCCTGCGGGAAGGAACATTGACGCACGGGGCATGCCACGTCAGATAGGTCGAGCGGGGAGGGAGGGTGATCAGTACAATGAAGGACAACACTGTAAACCGGCCGTGCGCAGATCTCGTACCCCTCACGGGCCTGCCCCCTGCGCGCCAGCTCCCATCCCATCGTGCACAGACCGCATGCTACGTCGGCGGCGTACGCCGAGTAGCACGTGGCAATCACCGGCCACACTTACCACAACGAGCTTCTCTACGATTGACTTGCGGGCTTGCAGGTCGGCCAGGCCGAGTCCACTGCACTGGGTGTTGTGCACTGCCAATAGTCTCCCTGTTAGCGGCTTGGCCACAACGCTACCTGCGGCCGCCGCCACTGCAGCGGAGGCAGCGGGTGCAGCGCCCGCTGGGGCCGCTAGCATGCGCGGTTGCTGCGCCTGCAGCTGGACGCGCACAGCATCGGCGGTGGCGGCGAAGGCGCACTGCACGAGGGGAGCAGCGCATTGCGGGCGTCAGCAGACCGTCTCAGCACCCCTGCCTGCCGATAAGGTGACACTGCAATACGCAATGTGCTCTACCGTATTGGATGCTGCGCCGGGAGCACACATGTCACAGTCCTCAAGAGGAAGGGAAGTGCAGGCAACGCGCCACCCTATCGCACCGGTGTCGATGCCTCACCTGTGCCATGTGGTGCTCCTCTGGCAGCCAGCTGCCCGCCGCCATGGAGGCTGTTACCCACGACGGCGTCACAAAGAGGGCTCCATTGGCGATGCCTAGCAGCACCTTCACGGTCCGGCGCTCGGCGGCGCCAAGCACCAGGTGCGTGATGTGGCCGTCCTCGTAACCGGGTGTGCAGAGCCTTTCGAAGTGGGTGCACAACCATGGCGTGTTGCAGGTGATGGCACGCCAGGGCGCGGTCTTACTCGACAGTGTAACGGGCAAACATTATACGATGATCCTTGCCATGTAAGCGAGGAAGCATGCCACGCTTCCACACGGCGCGACGCGTGCAATTTGTCGGCAGCGCCGACGTACCGCGCGCAAGGCTGTGAGGGCATCTGATACCGTACGCAATGACACGCAGCACTATCTGAGGTCTTGCGTGACCTATTTTCGGCCTGCCACAATCGCATTAAACCACCCTCCGGACCCGGAATTCCACCCGGGGCCTCCTCAACGTTGCCCCATTTGAACCATTATGCTCATGCTGCCGTAAGCCGCCCATTCCCTCGCCGCCTTGCCGCACACATACCTGGCGTCACCAAGCTGCCCCACAGCCGTCTGGATGGTTGCCTCCACGGCGGTGTCGACGCACGAGTGCGCCAGGTACCTTACGCCCGCGCGCAGGGGATGCGCCTTGCCGCGTGGGTACTGCCCTAACGCGGGTGCCAGCGATGCCGCAGAAGCCGTGGCAGGTGCTGGCGCCGGCTCCGCTGCTTTCTGCGCCTCTGGTGCCGTTGCCGGCGCCGTCGCAGACTTCGTACCGACGGCGGCCAGGAGGGCATCCAAGGTGATTGATTCGCTGGCGCCTGTCACGCAGGCATTCAGGTCCCGGATGCGCTTGCTGCCGCCCGCGATCGTGTAGGTTGCGGTGGGCCTAGCTGCGCCGGCGGCAGCTGTCATAGCCGTGGCCGCCGTCGCACGTCGCTTTGCGCCCACCTGTACAGGGCCAGCGGATTGCTCAGCCGCCGCTGTCGCGCCTTCGCATGTTGATCCCTGTCGGGGCTTGCTCAATGTGACGCTGTTGGGTGCGGCCAGGGCCATGCTGGCTGTGCCGCCTGCAGCTGGCGCTGTTTGGTTTGGCGGCCCCAAACCACCGGCTGCAGCATCGGCCGTCGCGGTCTCGCCATCCGTGTCAACACGGTTGACGCACTGCTGGACACCGGCTGACGCCACCGCATTGCCGACATCATTTGCTACTGGAGCGAGGCCACACGAGGGGGGAACCAGGATGTTACGCCGCTTTACACCCATTCCGAGGGAAGGCGTGGGCCCGGCAGCTGCGGTGCACGTGTGAGCGCTGTCTGCGGCCGTCTGCCCCTTTTGGACCGCTTGATCTAATGGCACGCCGTGGGTCTCGCCAAGAGTGGCTGCCTGCCCTGTTGCGGCGCAATTCTGCAGTGCGGCGCCAGCCACAAATTGCGTCGAGGTACCAGTAGCCGCAGGGTGCTTTCGAAGCCGTAGTCGGTTTCGTTGCAAAGCACCAATAGGCGGATGGTCCCCGAGCGCTGCTTTCGCTGATGTTGTTGGTACACCACCTGCCACCGCGCCTATGGTGCGGCTTGTATTCGCAGTTCCGCCAGCTGTCGGGGCGATGTCGCCAGCGCCTGGTTGTGTGACCGCAGCAAGCGGCTCGGTACAGCTTGGCACAGCATCGGATCCCACGTTGGGCCTTACTGCGGCGGATTTGGAATCCGTCCCCGGGGCCTTGTTCCGTGAGCTGGCACTGCTGGCACGACGACACCCACGGCCGGCAGAGGCAGCGGCCAGCGGCATGCCGATACCAGCTGGGTTCTTTGGTGTTGCCTGTGTGACAGGTGGCCTTTGCGAGCGCTTGCTCGGGCTTGCACCGTCACCGGCGTGCGGGCGCTGGCTTGGGCTTGCACTGTCACCGGCAGCTTCTGGCACAGGCTCTTCTTCTTCAGCCACAGCGTGCAGCGCCGTTGCTAAACGAACGGAGGCAGCGGCGGGCGCGGCGTGGTCCGGGCCTGCGGCCTTTTTTACTAGAGGTACTGGAGCTAGCGGCGTAGCCAGCGGAGAGGCCGGCACGGAAACCCCGGGGTGGGTTGCGGAGCGTGGTAGTGCACCGCCGGGTCCGGCTTGAAACTCGGCGGCAGCGGCTGGTACCGAGACCGCAGCCGGCAGCGCTGTCATTTCGAGGGCCGCTGCTGCAATACGTTGCGCCGCGTGGGCACCCTTTCCGGCTGCGCTGGGGGGTGCTTGTGCAGCGCTCACCAGGTCGGACTCCAGCGCGCGTCTCCGGGACCTGCAGATGTGCCCAAAAGAGGTTGCCCAGGGCGCCTCGCTTGTTAACTTCCGGAACGCCAAAACGGGCAACTGGCGGCCGGGCGTGCCTGGTGACGTCAGCAACATTGCCCAGTTATCGACAGTGCTCTCATGGCATTTCGATTATAGCGTTTCAATTCGGGCATGTGTAACATGTTACGATGGAGGACGGTGCCGGCAACACCTACGCCACTTCAGGCTTTGGCTCCAGTGAACCCTCCGCGCCAACCCGCCACAATAGACTTGACCCACCTTGTGACGCTGCCGGGACGCTGCCAGGGGCTGGGCGCAGCTGCCTCTACCGCCTTGGTACCCGGGGCAGCATGGCTTGAGCAACCAAGCCCCTCACCCGAACCAGCGCCACCGTATGCAGGCGGCAAAATCCCGCCCGGCTCACGCTGCGCCTTGCCCTCTGTCCTTGCACCCACTCCATCACCGCGTTGGGCGCCAGCACATGTCGCCATTGCCGCTACTGCCCCGTTGTTTGCCGTTTCTGCGTCAGCGGCTGCGCCCGGCTCCAGCACAACGGAGCCGTCTGGCTGCAGCGTGAAGGCCTGGCCAGGCGGCACGCACTCCAGGTTTACACCAATGCGGCAGAACCGCTTGCTTTGGTGGCGCGTGTAGTACTTTGGGCTGGTCATAGGGGTGCCGGATATGTGGCTCACGGTTGGACCCGGGGGCGGCGACGACGGAGTCCCAGGCACCCGATGCTCATGCTGCTGCTGTTCCTGCGGCGGCTCATGCTCCTCTTGTTGAGTGTCCATGGTAAGGTCAATGGGCGAGCCGTCGGGAGCTTGCTGCTGCGCCTGGCCAGAAGCCTGAGCTGGCTGCTGCACCAGGCCAGAAGCCTGAGCTGGCTGCTGCACCAGGCCAGAAGCCTGAGCTGGCTGCTGCACCAGGCCAGAAGCCTGAGCTGGCTGCTGCACCAGGCCAGGAGCCTGAGCTGGCTGCTGCACCAGGCCAGGAGCCTGAGCTGGCTGCTGCACCAGGCCAGGAGCCTGAGCCGGCTGCTGCACCAGGCCAGGAGCCTGAGCTGGCTGCGGAGCTTTCGCCACAGGAAGGGGCGTTGTAGCGGCACGTGCCCGTGAGCGGGTGAATAGGGACGGTGACGGTAGAACAGCCACCTGTTGTGGGGGAAGTGTACAATGTTCAGGTAGGCAGTGGCAAAACGAATTCCATCGGGAATGTGCAAGTAAGCGCTGGTGTGTCCAGACGCAAAAGCCGGGTGCGATGGCGCACGCCTCACCCTGTCGGGTACAGCATCCTGGCCTTGTCCCTGGGGCACCTCGCCAGGGGTGGGCTGACACCGAAGTGCTTTGCACGCGCGTGCCGGCGTGCGGCTGGCAGTGCCCGCTCGCTGTTCCGATGCCTCGATACCGCCCTCATCCCTGACAAGGACAGCAACATCCCTGCGCGGTCTCTTCTGCGGCAGAGGTGACGGCTGCTGCTTAAGCTGGGACCCTACGGCATTGGGTTCCGCTGCCTGCGCGAAACCTTGCCAAATGGGGGCAGGTTGCTGGCTGACACCTAAGGGGTGGCCCGCCGCTTCGCACGGAGCAACCTCAGCTGCGTAGCGGGACATCGGGGCCAAAACCAGCGGCGAGCAGCTGACCAAGCGGGAGGAGCGCCTCAGGGCCGAGGCGGGAGTCTTCCCGGGGCCAGCTGCGGCCGCCAGGCCTCCTGCTGCTGCGGCCAAGCCACAGGCCGCCGAGGCGCTGGCGTCGTGGCGGTTTGCCTCTGCCGCTTCCGCTGGTACCGTGATGGCCTGACGTCCAGGCACAGCTTCATGGACCACTGGTGACAAGAGCAGCTGCGTGACCTGGCGGACCTTATGGTGCAACCCACGGTCAGTGATTTCACCTACAGTGCGGCAGGTGGCCTCCGTCGCGCCGCCAGCAGCTACCTCACACCCATGTGCAGGACCGCGCAAGTGCGGGGTCACGTGCTCTGGGGTCAGCCCGGAGCCATGCACCACAGGAGCTGCTGTTCCCTCGCGCGCAGCTGCTGCAGCGGAGCTGCGTAAGCGGGGCGTCACCGCCGCCACCCTGCCGCCGGCAGCCTCGCCAGCACCTGGCGCCAGCGACAACACGGACGTTGGAGCTCCCACAGGACCCGTGCTAATGCCGGCTTGTTGGAGCGCCAGCGCTGCAATGCCGACGGGAGGCGGTGTCGGCGGCAGCTCTCCGCGTGTTCGGGCCGTACGATGAACAGACCCTGGTGGACGTGCCGTGGAGGCGACCTGGGCTGCAGCCGCCACCGCCTCATGCCCTACGCGGTCCCCAGCAGCAGCCGCGCTGCCCGCGTGAAAGGAGCACCGTCTCGAATGGCTGGTAGGGCGCCCGTCCAACGCCCCTGCCGCTGCCGCCGCTGTTGCACAAGTTGCCGCTGCCGCCGCTACGGTCGCTGATGCTGCCGCCGTTTCCGCTGATGGCGCCGCTGCTTCAGCTGTTCGCCGCCCACCGTCTCCTACGCAGCCCGCCTCTGGCGTTACGGTCGCGGAACGAGAAGGATTTGCGCTGCCCTGGGACTTGAGGCGTGGCATCACGATGCCACCCGGCGTCAGCCCCTGTGGAGTTCCTGTCGGAGTCATATGGCCCTTGCTTCTCGCGAGTGTGGCACCCCGTGGCGTGCCCAAGCAGGACCGAGACCCGCGGCGTGCCGGAGGCCGCGCAGCTGCAGACGCAGCAGTCGCGGAGGAGGCAACAGTAGGAGCAACGACAGAGCTGGTTGCTGGAATACCCACGCCGGTTGCCACGGCATTGGCGATGGGAGCTCCAGCTACCGGCTCCGCACAGCCAGCTGGCTTGTCCTGCAAGGGTGCCTTTGGGGGCAGGTACGGCGACATGTGCGGGCGCCGGGGGTCGATGGAGGGGGCAGGTGGCCGCGAGGGCGCAGCAGCAGTGATTTCGCCAGTAGGGTGGGGTCCTGGGTGTACAGGTGTGGCCCTGCCAACGCTGCGCACGCTGCGTGCCTCATCTTGGAGTGTGCGGGTCAAGCCAGTGGGCGCTGCGGTCCCCAGGGGCACGGAGGTGCACGGCAGGGCTAGGTATCGTGATGCTTGCTCAACCCGCCGAGCTGCGCGTGGTTCGGGAGCCAGCGCTATCTCCGTGTCGAGGTGCTGCTGCGCCGGCGGGGGCTGCGGCAGCGGTGATAGCGCAGGTGGCTGCCTGTTCTTGGCACTGGGTTGGCCGTCAGCACAGTGCAGAGCAAGGTTCTTGCCTGGGCCGCTTTCCGCCGCTGCCACGCCAGCTATATCGTCCTGCTGCGGCTGTGAGACCGGTGGCCGGTCCGTAGGCGCTCTTGGGGCTGCAAGAGACGCGGCCTGTCCTCCTTGAACTGGATCAGGCCGTGACTTAGAGATGACAGCAAAGTTGAGTGGAAGCTGGCGCAGGGGGCGCTTTTGGCACGCTTGCTGCAGCGGCCGCGGCATTGCGCGCGCAGGGGCACCGTGCGCTGCAGATGGACCGAGCGCTGGCACCTTGGAGGGCGGCGGCTTTCCTGCGCGGCACAGCAAAGGACGTTTCCAAAGAGCCGAACGGAGAAGCTCCAGCATCTTCCACCTCGTAACCTTTCCCGGTAGCTTGTGTACGTACCTTCTTCATCCGGGTCCGGCAACGCGCTCGCCTGGCCCTCCCTGCCGCCACCACCAAAGCATGCGCTCCTGATACGTGCCGGCCCATTGAGTTCGCGGATCTGCTGGCTGCTACTGAATAACGCATCGTCCACGTCCGCGGTGTCCACCAGCTCGCGCGGCCGTGCGGTAACGGATTTGCGCTTGCGCTTGGCGCCTGCTGAGGCTGCGAGCGAACAGCGAGTTGATAATTCGTGGGCCCTTTAGCCGGTGTATCACATGCGTGGCCGTGCCGACGTGCACGTGCTCGCAACGCGTACCTGTCTTGTTGGGGCTGGTCACAAGGAAGATGGGGTCTGCTGGCCGCCTCTCGAGGAACTTCACTTCCTGAGGTGGTGCACCGAGAGTGGTAGCAAGGGTTCGCTGGGACTGTTGCTGATGAACGTGTGGGATCTCCAAGGTGCTGCCTAGATGCAGAGATCCACACTTTACGCCCCCAAAAGGGGGCGTGTTGGTGGGTCCACCTCGGGGGAGGAAACCCACCTTTGCTCGCGTGCCCTTCTCCAGGGAATAATGCAGCCATAGCGGCGATACAACGAAAATGGGCGGCTCAACCTGCACTCCGTGGACGTCCAAAGCCGGTGTCACAACATTCCTGGACGTCAGGCTAGAGGGCTAATGCCTTAGCTTGCTGCCCACCTTGGTGACCCTGCTGTATATACCCCGCAGGTCCGCGTCCTCTGCAGCCCGCTCTTGGGCAGTTGCATGCAGCTTCCGTTGGAATATTACGTGTGTAATTTCCTTATTGAGGCGTGGAGCGGACTTGGCACCTAGAGCCTTGATTTTGGCATTGACAGCCGCGTGAGCGTGTAAGTCACCATCTACCCGCTGCCAAACGTGCACGCAGCAACCCTCTAAAACATGAGATGTGTCTGCCATAGGAGACTTCCCACCGGCAGCATTAAGCTACGCTGCATGTCCTAGGGCGATGTGATGCCGCGGTGTGTACGTGCATTACGCCCGCTTCTGTATCACATAAGCAGCATGAAAAAGTTATGGCGATTAGGTATGGTTTCGGGCTACTGTTTCGTTTCGTTTTCTCGCGAAAGCTGTCAACGAAGAATCCAGTCGCTTGGAATCCATCCCATGGACTGTGTGGAAGGAGAGTCGCATCAGCCGGAATAGTTATTTGTGCGTTTTGCATACTGGTGCGGTGCATAAATACCCTGTAATTGATTTTGTTTCCTACCTAACGCCTTGACCGAGGATTCGCATATCCCAAACCGAACCTCGGTTTTCCAGCGCGCAGCATCCCGCACGGTATAAGGATGAACCTAGGTTTACGAAATTCCTCGCGACAACAACCAGGGACGGGAAAATGCACGTCTCACCAAAGCCATGTACGCGTGCAAAGGGCGCCTGCGCGCCTAATGAAAGTCCGCTCAGCAGCATACAAAGGCGACGGCATTGGTAACGGGTCCAGCGTCTCGTCACTGTACGCAACTGCTCCGGTGCCAGCGACTGGACGCGCAAAGGTATGCTGCATCTCCAGCGCGCAGGCTTGCATTCTTTGCACCATGGGCATCCTCTTTGCCATCTTAACTCCACTTACCGGGGCACCTGACGGCGATCGTGTATCCGTACAAGCCAGCAAACGACGGTTACACCTCTAGGTCTATTACCCGCCCGGCAACGCCCGCGCACAGGTTCTCCAATTGCTTGGCGAAGGCCTGCACACTTACAATGGGGAGCAGTTCGGTCCGGCGGTTGAGCAGCTCATTGCGGAGAACCCAACGTTCCAGCCGGGCAACCAGTCTGTGGCGCTAGGGCAGGGCACCTGGCAGGTACGGTCGGCCCCTTTGATGCCAGATCGCTCGTGCATACCCTCAAACGCGTCCGATCGGGTTATTATGTCATTTCGTTGGACACTGTTCTGCGCGAGGCGAGGCCACGTGGCGAGCCTTTCTATAGGAAGCCGTAGGAGACGCCCAGCGCTCCGTAACCCGCTTGATTGGCATGCATGCCATGGCGTTACGCGCTTACGTGAAGCACAAACTCGCCTGCCCGCGCCTCTTTCCCCTGACTACAGGTCTTTTATGCGCCTCATATTGCCCGGTTGTCCGCGGCCATGGGAAGCCAGTTCCAGCCTATCCAGTACAGGCTCACGGGCAGCGCACTCGTCTCCAACGTGAAGTACAGCAACTCGGTCCTGGGCGAGGGCTGGCTCAGCGCTGGAGGTGATCGGCGCGCAGGATTGACGACACTTGTCTGTTGCACATCGATACCGGCATAGAGGCTTAGCTGCATATTTCGCGCACGGTCAGGGCACACCCGCGGAAGAAGCCCGCATCGCACGGATTGTACGGTTTTTTCCGCTGGGTTAGAGTTGCTGTTGTTTATAGGCACTGAATGCGGGTCATTGCGCTTGAAACCTACAGATGTGCCAAACACCTACGTCATGTTGCTGAGGGCTTTTGCGCCCCCTGAATGATGACAGGTAGTATGGCCCGCAAATATGACGATGCAGTGGAGGTGACGTTCGACCGCTTCTGGGTGGACCTGGGAGCGGACGGCCTTCGTGCGGACCTGCCTGAGGGTGCGTCGGCTCAGGGCCCGAGCGTGACGTTGAGCGACATTGACAGAAGTGGTCGTGGCGACCTGCGTGAAACCGTGCGTTGCAGGGTTGGGAACCCACACCATGCGACTTTTGGGGGTGCCGTGTAGTTGCATCGTCGTAGGGCATGTTTTGTCCCACCTGGAATGCGTTGTTGAACGCCACTGACGCCACGATTGCCTTCAGTGCATATTCGGATCACGTCCACATCACGTGATAGCCTTACCCTCGTCTTGTTTGCAGATGCTGCCCACTCCTTGCTAACCGCGGACGGCATCATCGGGGCCCTGGGGTAAGTTTAAGATGCGCAACGCATCAGGACGTCATCTGCAAGTATTTTGTCAGCCGTTCGCGAAGGTAGTGAGCTGGTGTGCAGTAAAGCTGATACTGCTAATGGATACATTGTGGTACACATCATCAGTTCTCTTCCCTTGCTTAGAGTTGCCTTGACGTCGCATCCAGGTGTCACAACTGACACCGCCGCTGCAGGTTCCATGTCCTTTCTTGTGCTGAGCGAAAACAGCACCACCGAGCGCCCGCCCTAAGCCTTCCCCTTGCGCGTCACTCCTGCCGTGCAGCCGCGCCGCCTTCTTCCCTCAGCTGGCCGTGTTCCCGGTCTTGTACCTGGACAGCGACCTGGCCGTCTTCAAGTTCACGCCGCTGGACAGTCCCATTGCCGTGCATCGGGTAGCTTAAGCACTGCGTGCGGTTGAAGAGGCCAGACAGTAGGTGCCTGCTACTTGCGTGTGAACAACGCGCATTCTTGGATCGGTTGGGGGCAGGTTTGCCGGGCGGTGAGGGGGATAGGGTTGTGGGAAGCACGTCGGCGCGAGCTGGTGGGTTATTGGGCCCGGCGCCGGTATTTTCCTCGTCGTGCGCGCAGTGGCAAGAGCGAGCTGCATCGGGGCGGTGCGTGCGCTGGATGCCTTTCTGGTTTGTGACATTCTTGGAGATGCGTGACCACTCATGCACATCTGACGGAATACTACGATAACAATAATGGTGCGCCTAGCTGCCAGCGGCAGCTGGATCTCAATCGCGTGAAAGGTGCACGGCGCACCCAGCGGCAGCTGGATCTCAATCGCGTGAAAGGTGCAGTTTACTATTGTGGAGTATGTGGAGCCTGCCCAACTATTGCGTGCGGAGCAATTGCAGAGGGCGCCATACGCTTGAAAATCATGTGCTTCGTGCGGCGGTTGGCTGGCACGAACTGGACAGAGTGGTTACAATACAGATGCAGCGGCATGTCTGCGCATTCGTGCGCGACGAGCGCACGCGGCGGTCGGCCAGCTGACTGAACCAGTTGGATCCATGCATCTGTCAGCAACATCTTGTCTTGGATCGAAGCCGCCACTGCCTTTACTCGTCCCCAAAAATGCCAACGGCATACCCGTACGATAAACCTAGCGCCAACGCTCCTTGATAATGCTTGATGTCCTGTCCGCCTAACGTTCGCGAATGAATGCCGCGCATGAATGCTATGGGCTCTTCAGCAAGTGGTCATACACTATTTCGGCGTGCGTCAATGGTAGGGCCCAGACCCTTGAAGCGAATAAAAAACCTCCCCTCGGCATCAACCGGGCACAGCCTTCAGGAGCATTCCAGGGAGGTCCCCCCCTGCTGCATTCGCAATAACGCGCCTTGCATTCATAACTGCAACAGCTCACACCCGCTACCCTGCTGGACTGACTGCCCTCTGCCGCGAAAGCCATGTATTCTGAAGGACCTGAAGGACGACCGACTCCCCTGAAAAATCGCTGCCTACCTTCCTATCGTGCGGTGCTTCCAATAAAAGGCCAAAACTGCAGCAACATTCTCTTCGCACTTAGTATGGCAAACAACTCATTAGCCGGTTCCGCACGAGAGCCATGCAAGTACCCCTGCAGCCCGGTATAATCCTTTAGTCCCCCGTCAAGGCGGTAAAACCGTCAGCACAATCTAACATTTCCTACCCTGCCTACCTTGCGCTCCAATTGCGGGTTGCCATACTAGGGCTGCCCTTGTACCTAGGGATCTAAGGACGCCGTACATCGGCAACTCATCTTTCAGCGCCGCCAGCCATCCCCATTCCCAGTCCACTCTCAGTCCCGCTGGCAGCAAGCTCATCTGCCCCCCCGACCCGAGCCATCGCTCTACTGCGCCGCCTCCGTTGCCGCCGTGGCTGGCACTCCCGGGCTGGCACTCGCCGCCGTCGTGGCTGGCACTCCCGGGCTAGCACTCGCCGCCGTCGTGGCTGGCACTCCCGGCAGCAAGTGAACGTCCACCACCTCACCCGTGGCCTTGCCATACAGCTGAGCGAGCAGCGTCGGCAGGTGACCGGGCTGCAGCCAGTCAGGTCGCTTGGGGCCCTTCGCGTCGGCCTGGCCGAGCCGCCCCAGCACGGCCTGCGACATGTGCGCGGGGATGCCCGAGGCGCCGTGCAGGGCGCCCAGCATGCCGCCCACGATCGCCGAGTTCGTATCGGTGTCGCCCTTGAGCATCAGCACCTCACGTATGGCATCCAGGTACGGGGTGCGTAACCTGCGTGGAGCAAGGCAAAGGGCGCGGCGAAAGGGGAGGCGCACACAAGGCGATAAGGGGATGTGAAGGCGTTGGCGGCAGCGGCCGTTGTGGCTGTTAAAAGGGCATTGGCGGCACTGTTGGCGGAGTGTGAGGGGGCATGTTGGTGGTACGAGATTTGTTGGTCAAAGTCGACGGATTACGCACCAGGAGGCCCCCCCAGGTCATCCTATGCCGGCAGCCCTGAGCCCACGGCACGAGCGTCAGGTTGCCACGCGTCCGCCGACCGCATCGACCCTTCCCAAATAAACCGCTTCACGCCAAAACACGCATAATTCCAGACACGAATGAACGACGCAGCGGCTTTTAAGCCCAGGACAACCTTGTTCCCAACCCCCAACCCGCAACCCCCAATCGACTCACTTGAGATGCCGAAATGCGTAGAAGAAGCCGTACCGCACAAACCCAACCAGTCGATTGGCGGCCGGGCCCGCACTTTCGCCCAGCGCGTCCTTCAGCCACCCGGCCACCTCGGGGCACGCGTGCGGATCCGCCCACGCCCGAGCCGCCGCGATGGCGCCGTCCGCGTCGCCGGGGTTGATGATGAGGTGCTTGACGGCGATGCAGTATACGGCGTTGGCGTGGTGCGCTACAAGGTTGGGGTGCGACAGTTTGGCGTCCTCCATGGCGGCGGTCGCAAGAGCCTCGTCGCTCAGGCGGCAGCCCCACACAGCCAGTGGCGTGATGCGCATCAGCGAGCCGTTGGATTTGGATTCGCGGTTGAACTGCAGGATCCGAAAAGAACAGATGCGATGGTTCATGTTAGGGAGGCAGCGGCACCGCGGGAGGAGCCAATCTGAACACGAGGTAACCCGGGCGTGTATCCGAACTGGGTCATGGCGGGCCTACCCATTGAATTAAGGGACGGCCGCGGGAGGGAGCCGGTGTCCTGGTCGCAGAACGTGACCAGGCGCTGGTACGCGCTGCTGCTCATTTGCATTCGCGCTAGTAGGCGCAACTCAGTATAAGATACAATCAACGGCGCTTCAATCCTCCCACGGCAGCACCGGAAGCGCTGTCGAGCAATCGACGAGGAGCCCACCTGGGCCTGCTTGCGCATCGCCGGCGCCAGTGGCCCGGAGCTGTCGTTGTGGTGTAGCGCGGCCGAGAAGGCAGTCCTGCACGTGTTGCCTGGGGGGAGGCGCCGGGAGGGGAGGGCGCGCCACGGCTCGGGGGGATGCAACATCGTTGGCCACCGCAGAGCCGTGTGGACCGTGGTGCGGCGTCCGAGGCCTCTGAGTTCCAGACGTCTGCTCGCAAGTCTCGCAGCTTGGCGGCCTCGCGCTCAGCCCGCCCGCCAGCAACCCGGTGCCCAAGCCATGACCGCGCCATCCCGATCCTCATGTCATGCCGCGTTACGGACGTTCCCATGGCGGTCAAGGGAGGGCCGCATCGTGTGGTGGTTACGGAGCCGTCGAACCGATGCAGGATCGCGGTTCCGCACGAGCGTTGTGGCCCTCCGCCCCTCTTACCGACGTCGAAGGGGCGGCTCTGGAGCCAGGCGCCGTATTTCTTAGCCACCGCCTCGTCAGGAAAGCCGGCCTCTGGGTCGTGCTGTGCTAGGCCCGAAGCAAGCGCCAGGGCCAGCTCGCTGTCATCCGTGACCTGAGGGCGCGGAGTGCCGCCCAGTGGAGCAGGTAAGGGTCGTGGGCTACGCCGTATGTCATGGTAGAACCTCTGGGAATAACGAAGCCCATGTGACCACTTCGCTGCGATTCTTTTGCTGCCTGGCTGCGGTTACCCGCGTGTCCCAAATTGAATCTGCGCCCCTCCAAACACACTCGGCGAACACATGCGTGCGGCACGGAGAACAGGGAGAAGCGCAGGGGGCCCCGTGCCCAGCCACTGCTCAATTGGCCTGTATTGGATGTCACACACCTAATGCATGTACGACCTTGCGTGGAGCGGGCCGCAGCTCCAGCGGAGCGTGCCGTCATGCGGCTTGGACTGGAATCTATCTCACCTGGCCTGGCCCTATGCCCCATACTCCGCCACCTGGCATGGTTAACGCACGGTCGACCTGGTGGTTTCGGGAATGGATGGGCCGCCGAGTTGTAGTGCTGTCAAGACGTAAAACGAAAAAGAGCCAACCAACTAAAGACTTACCGACTCAGAACATATTTTTTTATCGTTAAACTCGAGCACTGCGCCTGTGGCGTCCCCCACAAAGGCCCCCAACATGGCTCCAAACGCAGCATCTATAGAGGAAATTGCTGACATTTTCAGGAATCAAAATATTATCTCCCAATTTATACGAGGTCAGATGTGACTCCCATGACGTGTGAAATGCTCGTCCATCCCGACAACCAAGTCTGTCGTCTTCGAGATTGAAGCCCAATCTCAGGCGGAATCAGGTTTTCTCATTATTTCGACGAATTAAACATACGTGGGCATGATTGCAACTGAGTAGATAGAGTTTACTCTTCCCTGTCCGTCCGGATGAGGCGGTGCTTTAGCTGCAGCAGACGTCGCGCGTGCTGACAGCTCCATTATGATGCCTCAATTTAGCCTCAACATTGTATTTATGACCATGCAACCCAGCATCGCATAAGGGCTTGACATTGTGCCCCGGTCACACTTCGTGCCACACATATCGTTCCGCTTCCCTCGACACGATACACTCACCCCTGGACCCAAGCCAGCACAACCGGTATAGGCCCCTCGTAGCAGTATTCCCCGCCACAGCTGTTATGGTGCAGCACCTCAGTGTCCTCCAGCGTCCTCCTCACAGTGCGCCCGCCCATGCTGCGGTTGTGGGCGTGGCGATGCCCATACACCGCATGTCCTCGAGGTTGGCCTCCTGTACGGCCTCGCTCTTCGAGGCCGTGGCGTCAGACAGCACCATGGTCTCGTAGTCGTGTCCGAGCGCGTCCACCGCCGTCGCCCGGATGCAGTTTGGCGTCTGCACGCCACACAGGGCGATGCGGCGCACTCCAAGACGCCTGCAGAAAACACGCCCACGCCGTTACGACACGCTGGCTGGCAGCGAAGGGGCTGCTCCGCTCCGCACGGTAATTTTGTCACAACTCCGTACTCCCCTGCCCCTGCCCCCACGAACCTGAGCACCAGGTCGAGGTGGGTGTGGAGGAAGCCGCTGAAGCGCTTCTTGATGATCACTAGGTCCCCCTGTCGCACGTCCAGGCCCTCTACCAGCTCCGCGCCTGATGGCGGTGGTGGTGGTGGCGATGATGGTGACGGTGGTAATGAAAATCACGTGTTTTAGGCGGGGGCAGGGTGGCATTAGACGACGTTGTAGGTGGGGGCGTGCGCCAAATGCGGTCCGGAGCAATCAAGGACTAGGGACCGGGCAGGGCCTTCGCCGCAACGCGCAGACCAAGGGAGACCTGCCGGAAGGCTCTACCACAAACGAGAGGTGCGTGCACTTGGCTGTGTCGCGTCGGTTTCTCACAGGGCGTATCGTCCTCGCGCCCCAATTGCCAAACACCCGACGAGCCTCAACCCTGATAACGTGGATGCGGACGTGACACTGAGGGACCCTGGTAGAACGACTGTATGAGCAGAGAGGCATACAGGTGCCGTGCTTCTGCCGACAATCGTACGGTGTAAGCCTAATGGCGCTGTGGCATCGTCCAGGAAGCTAGCGTGGGTCATGTAGCCCACCCTAATCGCGAAAGCAGGGAGGCATCAACAGCCCGCCCCGGCTCCCTCCCCGCCCAAGCGTACCCTTGGTTCCCGGTACGGTGCTACCAGAGCCATCCTTGAAGAGGTGTGTCCGAGTGTACTCGATATCCACGCCTGCAGACCGGATCGAAGGCAGGGCAGGAATAAATATCGCTGGAATAGGGCGGAGGTGCGGAAGCTGGTTGACACTCCAGCGCGACATGGCGAGAGGGTAGGGCTGTGATCATCAGCAGCATATTGTATGGAACCGAGGTCAAAACAAACTGTTGTGGATCAGCTAGAGGGATGTTCTGTTTGACAACACAAGCCATGTCCGAAATCTCCAAATCCATATAATAACCTGCCCACGGCATTTACCTGAGTATCGGAATGTGTGCGGCTGAGGTTTGGAGTATCAGTTCGTCCCGAATGCGTTTTGTTGCCCGTACTAGTGATGACCCTCCCTACGTCGTGTAACCCTGGTGACCCGATGTCGTCCCCGCGCAAGAACTCCAAACCCCACCTCCACCATAGCCACACATACATGCGCATGCATCCTGTTGCAGCAAGCGGTCTTCCTTGGGTCTTTTTGAAAGCTCCGCAGTGGGGCGTTCAAGCGCCTTCAAACGTGACCCACACGACCTACGTAGCATTACCCCATCCCATACCTAATCTGGCCTGCAAGCCTGAGTAATAATACCTAAATCCATGTGTACCTGATACATCGTGCTCTCGGATGACCCAGATAATAGGAATGTGCTTGGAGCGAGCGGCCTCAATTGCCTCTTTCACTTTTGGCAGGCAGCCCATGGCTCCGGCAACGCACAATGGTGATGATGGCAGACAGAAGTCATTTTGCATATCAATGCAAATGAGACAGGTGTCCAAAGGGCGCGCCATCGCGTCGGTTGAGTCGTCACAGGTTGGCTCGTGTCAGGGCTAAACGGGATCAAATGCTTATACCTAACAAGAATGAACTTGATCAATGTCAGGAAAATCGCTTCCAACTTGCAAGGCGACGGCAAACGGCCGTACTTGGAATTTTCTGGTTCATGGGACTGGGAGCACTACAATCGATCCAACAGCGCGGTAGTTTGCTAGGTATTGTGGGTGCCCGTAAGTATCACCCCCCCTTTATTCTGGGATTGGAGGTGCCACTCGGGATGCGTGACGCATGTGGGGTGTGCAGGGGGCAGCCCGTAATGGCCCGTATTGGCCCGTTCCTGCACAGACAATGAGGATGTCTTCCTCCTTATTAACAAACCGTAGCATTGGTTTTGGCGTCTCAGTTGCGGCCGGTTGACCATTTCCTACGGTTGCCGGTGCGCTGGTAGGTGCGGTAGGTGCAGTAGGTGCATGACTAGACGACACAAAGAACGGCATGGTCATACCTTTCCAGGAGCGATGCGGCGGTCGAAAGCTGGCTGAGTTGATGGAGTCTGAACACATTGGGACGGGTGCGTACAAATAGGAGGCAGGTGCGTACGAATGGATGTGACGCAGTATGCCTTGCCATCGTCATTCCCCTCAGGGCTTCCCCCTGTTCACCGGGACAGGATGCCTGCCAGCAAGGGTAGGTCATCAAGTGTCCGTTGAGGGCGCATGGCGGCGCATCCACTACCGGTAGGCTCGAGCCTAACCCCTTCACAATTTCCCAGCCAGTTCCAGCAAGCTTTCTCGATAACCGTAGCGACTGAGACGGCATCGCTGATTGAAAATGCAGCCTCGTCACCGAACCCGATGCAATGCACCCCAAGTTCACAGCCATGGCGGCGCATGCGATATATTGTGCAAGCAGAGATGTCAACCACAGACGTTCCATAGTAGCGACTCAAAAGTGACGTCGGAGTCGTTGCAGGGGTGGGAGTCGTGGGGACACTCAGAGAGCGCCTGGGGACGCAGGATGAAAATCTTAACCTATGGGTACACACAGTAGCGCCCTGAAGGAAGTAAGATGGGGCCTGGCGTGACTTTCGACCCCGTTGCGATGGCGGACGAAGGAATCGCCAGAGGTCCGGGTCGAGGTGAACGGAGGGGCCGAGCCTTGGGCCCGATGGGCTGGCGTCAGGGACCGTCGTGAACTTACTCCATTAGCTGTGCCTGGAATTATTTAGTCGCGGAAGGGCGATATTGTCTGTATTGTGCCCTTGGATTGTGCTGTTTTGTCGCGTGGGGACATGGATCTTGGGTTCAGTTTGTTGGCATCTAGCCGATGGCATATGATGAGTCTTACCTTGAAGATCGCTTCAGTCTCCAACCCCAAAGCCTTGCGTACATAACCGCTTTTGGTACGACTCTTCGAAGGTGCCCGCAAGCCGCAACCTAACAAGTAGCACAGTAGCTTCGACGTGTATCTTCGAAACTTTACAGGGTTACATATTTGCACCAACGGATTTAATACTTAGTCTGCTGAGCTGGTATCGACCAGCAGCGTTACGCCAGTTCGGCAATTCCATCTTTTGCAAGTACCTGCGTTGTACTTTAAGGGAAGCGGAAAGAAATACCTTAAAGCCGTTTTTAACATCAGCAATGTTGTAGAGCATTCGCCTTCCACACACCAGACATGGCGCAGGAGGATGCCGGCCGGCCTCTACACAGCGCAGGCACCGATGGACAACTATCATCATCGGTACCAGGAAGCCGCTCAAATCATAGTCGAGCCAGCCCTAGCCGAGAGCGGCGACCCACTAACAATACGAAAAATGGAGATGGCACGGAGTTTCCTCGCTTCTTCCTCCAACTCGGACATGACATAAAGCGCACCCGAGGTTACGAGATGATCCAGGAGTGAGCAGCATGACCAATTTCTGGCGAATTGGTTATTGGGTAATCGTCGCCCCTTCTGCGACCTACCTTAGCCCCTCCTCTCCCAACACACCACCCCAGGCTCCAGATCATGGTATGCAGCAAGGAGGCTGGTATAAAGGGAAATGCAGCTCGTGCACGAGTCATGGTGCTGCTAAAGGAGGTGCAGGTGCGCGCGCGAGCGATTGCATGGTAGGGGACCTATTGCGTGCGTGGCCACAGCATGCCTGGCCGCCGCGTGCGCTCAGTGCGGGTTGAAAACGCAATCCCGCAGCTGCAGCTCGCGGCGACGCTGATAATACGGGCACCTAGTTTGGTTGGGAGAACGCAGACCGACCGACCGAGGCGACGGTGTCTCGCAGGCACCCTGTGATTTAAGCCCGAACATCCACGCGCCCCGAAACCACCCTGAGAACCTCCTCCTTGACGCCACGACCTACCCACCAAATGCAACTATACTTGCACTTGCCGCGTGCCCTGTGCTGCATGACTCCATACAACCTGTCAGTCCACTATTTTCGCGCGCGTGCTCCGCCATCGTAAAGCACACTTCAAGCGTACAATACGGCTATGCTCCTTTAGCATGTCTGGAAGGGATCCGCACCCTTAGCGTCAATCTCCACCCCCGCAGCAGCCTACCAGAAGGCCGCCAGCCAGCATTTCCAACGTGCCGCTCCCGCATGGCCTCCCTTCCAGGGCGTGCTGATCGGGCTTGAGAACAAGGTCGACGCGCAGACTTACGAACTGGGCGTGTTAAACGTGGAGCGCTCGGAGCTGCGGAAGGTGGGCGACCGACCCGCGGGGCCAGGGAGGGTGGACTGCTGCTGCTAACGACCGCTGCTGCTAACGCCCAGGGAGGGGCACCTGGTTTGCGAGGGGGTGGGGCCGACAGGGGGCCCCGCGTGCGCGAGCAGCCGCACCTGGCAGTGGTAGTTAGTGGTTGGTGGTGACGTCGAGGGTGGACTGCTGCTGCTAACGACGCAACGGCACGGGGCCCCCGACCCGTGGTGACCTGCCGCGCTATGCGGCTCAACTCGCACTCCGCCGCCTTGCGTCCCCACTCGCCCCAACCCTTAGCCACTCCTCTGCAGTGCCCCCCGCTTCACCACCATCTTCATCGCCCTTGTTTGGTCGGCCGTGGATTCGTGGATGTGCTTTTACCCCCCTTGGCACGATGGCATGGCGGCCCTCAGGAGCTGCGAGACGAGAAGGCCAAGGAGGTGCAGCCCCTGCACACCATCGACTTCCGTAACACAGAGGTGAAGGACCTGCCGCACAAGCTGCGCACGCTGTTCGAGGACAACCAGGTCAGCCCGATAGTGGGAGCTGGTGGGGGACGGTCCCACTGGTCGGGAGATGCTGCCATGCTAAGATGCGGGATCCTGAGAATGCGCGGTCATCCTCTCGTGCTGCTCATTGCTCCGGATCGTTTATCGCAGCGCGCCGTTCCCTCATCCCTGTTCATGTACGCCTTTCCCTCATCCCTGTTCATGTGCGCCCCTTCGACCTCAAATGTCCCTCCTCCGCTTCGGTATATGCCTTCGTCCCAACAGGTGCTGCGGGAGCAGGTGCGGGCGCTGCAGTACTCGGTCCGCAGCGCAGAGACGCGGCTGGACACGTCGGAGCGCAAGGCGGCCGCTCTGGAGGCGGAGAACTCCGCGCTGTGCATAGCGCTGCGGGTGGGTTGGGGCCTCTCAGCCGCCTTGTGGGTTGGCGCCTCTCAGCTGCCTTGTCGACGCCCGGTCATGCCCTGTCATGGCAATACCTGTGCGCATTGGCGGCCGCTGCTCACTTCCCCGCAATCTCCCGCTGTAACAAAGCGAAAAGGAGCACCTATCAGTGGCAGCGGGCTAGGCCCCTCAATACACACGCCTTTAAGCATCACTAACCCACCACCTGCGCGCACCCCCCCACCTGCGTCCTGGCCCCGCAGGAAGCCGGCAGCAGCGCCGACATTGCGCAGGAGGTGCGGCAGCTGCGGGAGGCGACTCGCAACGCAGAGGCTCGCGCCATGCAGGCGGAGATGCAGATGATGTCCATGACGGAGCAGCTGGAGGCCGAGCGCCGCATGCTGTCGCAGCATGCCCGCACCCACGCAACCAAGCAGTCCATGCTGGAGGCGAGGCTTAGCTCGGCTCTGGGCGTGGCGCCCGTGCACTCGCGCCTCGGCGGGGGCAGCGCCTCCGGCAGCGCCATCATGGCCCGCAAGTCCAGCGCCCGCTCCGCAGTGTACGACCCCGCCGGCCTGGACGACGGCGGCGGCGGCGGCAGCCTCAGCGGGCGCGCGGGGGACGGGGGCGGGTCGTTGTACGGCGCCTCGTCGCTGCTGGACGGCGCCACCGGTGGCGGCGGCGGCGGCGGTGGCGGCGTCGACGGGCGGTCGTCGGCGCACTCGCGGGCGCACTCGGGGGCTAGCGTCGGCGCCGGCGCGGGCGCGGGCGCTCGATCGAGTGCGGGCCGCGAGCGGTCTGTGAGCCCTCCGCGCAGCCCCAGTGGTCGCTCCATCAGCCACAACCCCGGCAGCGTCATTCCGGCGCTGTACCCGCTGTTCAACGCCAAGCCGCGGCCGACCCACGGCTTCTCGCAGGAGTCATCCTCCTGGCTCACGAACCCAGCGGGCGGGGCCGCCACTCCGGGCGCCTTCAGCGCCGGCGGCGGCATTGGCGGCGGCGCAGCCGCCGCACATGGCGGCAGCTTCTCACCCAGCCACCTGCCACCACCGCCCAACATGGGCCGCAACCTAGGCACCCCGGAGCGGCCTGCGGGTGGGCCTGTGGCTCGGCCCAGCAGCGGCATCGCCATGCAAGGGGCGCCGATGGACACCCTGCAGGAGGCCCGCTCGTCGTCGTCGGCGTCCACGGGCACGTCCTTACCTGGCGAGCCGGTGCGAGCCATCAACTCGGCGGCTGTGGTGACGTCGAGGACACTCCTGCCCAGCGTCAGCGGGGCAAGTGGCGGGGCCACATCGCGCAGCTCCGGAACCGGCGGCGGCGCAGGCATACTCGGGCTGCGGGTGGGCATGGCCGGCGGCGGCGGCGGCGGCTCCGGCGTGCTGCGGCGCAGCAGCGGAAGCGACGGCAGCTTCCAGGGAGGTATTGGTGGAGGCGGTGGGATGCAGGCGGTCAACCCGGACCCTGTGGGGGAAAGCGGCAGCAGGCAGCCGTCCATCGCCGGCGTGGCAGAGGACGAAGCGAGCGTGGGTGTGGGCGCGGAAGGCGGTGTGGAAGCAGCGGCTGCTGCTGTTGCTGCGTCGTCGGCGTACGAATCAGTGTCATTCGGGCAAAGGGGCGTGGAGGATGCGGGACCGATCGCGGCGAATTGATCTGGGTCGCGTTTCGCCTTGGAGCTGGGTGCGGCCAGCTGGGCTGGGTGGGAAGTGAGGGTGGCCATAGTCGTCTCCGGGGGCATTTTAAAAATGATACGTGCATGTATCCTCACGAGCATTGGACCGGGGAAACCCTGAGCGCCAGGTGCCTAAAAAGGCGAGTCCGCCAGGAGGAAATGGCGTCCTGGGAACGGCATACATATCAATACTGTATCCCGGAAACGCACGGGCGGGCTGCTGGTTAGCCGGTGCGGGAATATAATACGGTATGGGTCTGGGGGGTGGAGTGATGCCGGTACTCGGATGTTGCTGGGGTGTGCTGCGGTGTGCTGTAGATATGGCTCTATGGTGGGTTGCCGCGAGGTATGAAGGCACGAGGGTGTTTCTTGGTGTAAGGGCGGAGGCGGCTGCGCTCCTGAACAAGGAGCGGAGAGGGGGGATGCGCTTTGCGCGCCTGTCGGGTGTCGCAGGGCTGCGAGGCACGCGCGAATGTATGATACGGCGGTACTGGTACGCTAGTCCTGTGTCCGCACACCATATCCGCTCGCAGTACTTGGAGCTGCAACGGTTTGCACTGCAGTCGTTGCCACGGCGGAGGTGCGTGCAGCTGGGCACACAAATGTGTGGATTCCAGTTTGGAGGGGGGGGAGGGGTCGCACTGACTGTGGCGAGCTGCGGAGTGCGGGTGTACGTACCAAGACTCCATGTGAGCGAAACGCATTGCACATCCTTTATTAAGCATCGGCCGCAGTAAGTGGTTACAGGCATGGGTACCTTTACGTGACATATGACATGTCACATGTGACTTTTCTTGCTGCACAATAACGTACGAGCGCGCAGTTCGGGCCCCACGACCTGGGTGGGTTAACGCAACTTACCCGTACGACAGCTTCGCGCCCAGTGGTTTCGGCGCAGGTGCAGTTTGGCTGACAGTATCGCAGTGGGCATGCACTCTGGTGCCACACGCGGCGGCGGTGGCGCTGCCGGCCTCATAGATATATCATTGTCGCGCTGTCGGTTGTAAACTTGCCAGCAAAGCCGCATGGAGCTCCTGCGTTTCGACGAGGGCTACTGCATACGCGGTCACGGGCAAGCCTCGCCACAGTCGCCTTGGAAGCTAGCCCTGGATCGGCCGTTTTGTTTGGGCTGGTGTCGGTTTGGTTGTCGAGCCATGGTTGTGTGTTCCGTTTTGGGGCGGTATTTGAGCCCTAATAGCTAACCGCAAGGTGTGTTGTGCCCAAGTATGAGTGTTCGACCCGGGTCGCGCGAGCACCCAGTGACATGGTCGTGAGCCGACGCAATCGGTCGAAGCTGGGGCCCTTGCAACACCGACGTCTACAAGGTTGTTACACTTGTGTCGCTCCGCATATGGTCGAGTGACACTTTCAAGCCAATGCCGAAGGAATGGAGGCGAAAAACACGTGATGTGCAGCACGCACCAGAACCGTGTTGTAAGACTGCCCGCCTGCAGCCTCGCATGTGCGGACGTGTGGCCCTCATGTCGGGTGCGGAAGCCTCGGCGGCATGAAACCTGACCCTGACCGCCCCATCATGGGCAGCTGCGTCTCTCCCTGCTCCAGGTGCTTGGAACGCCATCTCGCATCACCCCAAGTACTCAAGCCATGCGTGTGTCAAGAGCAATCTCACGCCAGCCAGGTGTGTCCGCTTCACCTGTAACTGTAACAGTCACCGCCTCGTCACCTACGTGGCGCCGGCCAGCCCGTTGCGGGGCGCTGCGGCAAAGACTGCGGAGAAGGGGGGAGGTAAAGCGCAAACCAGTGAACCGACGAACCGTAACAGTTACTACTACAGCGAACCGACTGGAGGAGCGGGGAGTGAGGGGTCGGGACGGGAGGCGCCGCACACTGCGTAGATGGAGGCGGAGGATGCAAGGGCAAGCCTAAGCCGCGCGCCAGGGGCCGAGGCCCGCGGTAACGAGCACTGAACACAGCTTGTAGGCACTGAGTACAGACTCTGGAGAAAGTGAGGCCTGGGCATAGCAGCTGTTCCGATCTGCTCCAGAGTCAATGGAATGAGGCAGCAGCGGTAGGCCAGATGCGGTACCTCGTCCAGGCCATCAGGTATGTTTCGAACTTTCGATGCATCTCTTACCTTGCTCAGCCAGCTGCCTCCACTCGCCGTTGAAGGGGTGACCTGGGTCGGTCAGCGGGTCGCCCCTGAACAGCACCACGTGGTGAGGTAAGGTTGCGGATGGTGGACCACATCACGAATTCATCATGATGGGTGCGGCGAACAACACCGGACGCAGTGGTTGTGCAAAAGAGCGCGCAAGGTCGCACATCCTGCGTGCAGTTGCACACTTGCAACAGTGTCAACCTCGTGGCGCTTACACACTCCTGATCAGGCATACGGTATGCGCGCCTACATGCCCTTCTTTGCGCCAACTGTCTACCACTCTGCAACAACCAACTCCCTGGCACCACGCCAAGGTCCCGGCTACTGTGCACCGAACACAGCGATTCCCCGTTCGCAGTTGCTAGGATGCCGCATTGGGGCGCGCCACTCACTGGTTGTCGCTCAGGGTGAGCGGCGGGGCCAGCTCTTCCCACAGACCTGCGCGAGCGAGTGGAACAGCGTGCAGTGGTGAGAAGCGCCTCGAAGGCAGCCCCTAGATAGGGCGGACACGCTTGCTAGTGCTGCAGTGCGTGCAGGCAGCTGGAGCTGCCCACGATAGCTGGCTGGCTGATACACTCGGAGGACATGGCCCCACGGTGGGGTCGGTGGTCATTGGTGCACGGGTGTGCATGCACACGGAAAGCGCGGGCCCGCTACGTTTTGTCCACGCAGTGGCTGGCCGCATCCGGTGCAAGTTGGGCGGGCTCTGACTGCTGGTTGCTGGCTACCTGTACTCACCGAGCGCCTCGCACAGCCGCCGGTGGGCCGCCTCAGGCACGCCTAACCCGTAACGCAGGGAGAACCCTGCAGCATGTCGGACACCCCGCCAGGAGTTGGGCGCCAGGCCCGGAAGGAGTTCCGGTAAGCAAGGTAAGCCACGAGACAGCCTCGACTTTCTCGTCCAGGGGTGCGCAAACCGGCAGTGGGTAACTGCCACAACGACCAACCGTGCGTGTCGTACTCCCTATCTCCGCCATGCGTGCGGCAGTAGGCCACCAGCTCCTGCCAACGCGCGCGGTTGGCCTGCGGCATACGCCGGGCGGGGGCGCATGCGTTTGGGGTGGTCGTACTGGTGTCACTGTCCGCAGCCAGGCTGGTGAGGTATTGCCGCCGCGAACGGTGAGGTACGTGGTCCTTTAGCAGATTAGCACCTGGGAATAGAAGTCTGCAGCCGGCGGGTTGTCCCGTAGCGATCCGTCCGGATGGCGGTAAGCGCGAGGCCCTCGGTCGCGTATCCTGACAAGAGGACAGGCTGGCTTCATTTTGCGGCGGGACGGATGCAGGCAAGTGCAGCATCGTGTGTTCCGCACCTCCGGCGATACTGTTCCAGGTAGCGGTCGTGCAAGGATTCGAGCGTCCCAGAGGGAGCGGTTGTGGAGACACTCGAGGATGCAGGCGCGCTTCTCACTGCCGCAGTCGCATGGACTTGCTGTGGTGATACAGAGGTGGGCTCACGTGCTGGCGCCTACGCATTAAGGTAATGCAATGCTGGTGATGGATACGGCAAGGCCCGCGGTCCCCATCCATGCAGCCAGCATGCTTACCGGAACGTGCTGCCTGTCCCCGAGATAATCAGACAGCCTGGGCATCTCTACCTGTGCTGATCTGTCGACACAGTGCAGCTAGTATGGCATTTAAGCAACGGACATCCGAGTAGGCTCTTGGCCTGTTTTGTTACAATTGTGACTCGGCCGGTCCAATGCCTTGGCAACACCGAGGGAATCTTCCAAACACGAAACGCACTTCCAGCCACAGGTTTGCTATGTAGCTGAAACATAAGCAACATCGACTTGCGGAAACATACCAACATCAAAATATCAACACTCTTCGACAGCACGCTACCGGATGACCGCGAGAGCACAGCTAAGCATCTGCCAGTGGAGAGCCTCCCTCTCGAAATATAGAGTGAGATTCCGCTGACGGATGCATAGCCGTGCTGTCGCGTCGCGGGTTCACGGCAAATAGACACGGCACTGCAAACGCTGCGACCAAGGAGCCCAGCCTCGCAGAACATTTGATACTTGACACTCGGGGGCATCGTAAACTGTCGAACACCGAAGAACCCCAGATAGCTTACCTGCAGGAGCAAGAGCGAAGGGCGCGAGAAGGGGTTAAGGATTGGTTTTCAAATGCGATGCGTGCAGTAGGTGCGCAAAGGTCATCATGGCCTCAGCGATCTTGGTGATAAATGGTGTCGTCACAGGCACGCTCAAGAGTAGCAAATATTTTGTATGCATCACAGGCCATCGATGCCTTCGTGATCACGTCATGCGTCCTGTGGTCGCATGGATTTCGCCATGCTGCAGTGCCCTAGCAATTTACTTATGGCTTCAGAGAGAAGATTAGGCTCAAATCAGCGGCGGATTCAAGTGAAACACCTGGTCCACCATCAGCTGACACGCATGAATGAGAATCAGTCTCATCATAAGCCGCAAACAAAAGGCTGAGAAGGATGGCCGACATCCCTAACCCCGGCAATGCTGCAAAACGAATGCGAATACGATGCCTCGGCGTTTCGACGATGCCTATGCGTTTCGGCGTCCACGGTGCTCAGATAGTGCTTCCAGCATTCACATCAAAGATATCAGTAGCAGAACTGGCTATACTGGTTGGATCATCACTGCACCGTGGTAACGCCCTGGAGAAGTGCCTTGGGACTGCTGCATAGTAAAAGAAGCCTACGCTATGCTGCTGCTCACTTCAGAACTCACCGGTAGTATGGCATGGCGTCGGTGCTATCCTATGACCTGCAAACAGAACGGATACGGGGGCACGGGGTGTGTTAGTGCCGTCGTCGGAGACTTGGGGACGATGAGGGTCGACCACCCTAGCAAGCGGAGTTATGTCTGGCCTCAGTGCAGATCTTGGTTAGAAGTTAAGTTTTCTTTCAAGAATTTTCAGAATTAGCATGGAGTTGTTACATCACAGGCGCAGACTTTCCGCAGAGTGCCTTGAAGCGCCAGTTGCTCCCAAACAACAGAAAGAACAAGGAGTCATGCGAGAGACTCAATGGGAACAGCATGTCGCAACTGCAACGAACGCCGCCACCTACCGATCAGGCCATGGCGGCGCCGGCTCCAACGACACCCTGCCGATTGTGAATCCGTCTGGGTGATGACACGATGCGTCTAGTGCTCAAACGCCTTCGAACCGCCTGCGAGCAAGATGAAAGCCGTTAGCTACATGACGACCAACGCGGGCAGTGGCCAAGTGCCAAACGCGACGTAGAGTTGGTATTCCGCAATGGATCTTCCAGCGCATAGATACGTAAGGAATTGAGGAAGGAATCAAAACAGTAGAGGCATATTCACCTGCCGGAGTTGAGACTTAAGGGGACGGCAGTAGGCTGCACTACTTCGTCACAACCTCCATGTCCTTGTTAGCTGTTTAATTACATATATGATGGCGCAACTGAGCACTTAAATGCGCCTTGCCGCCACCAAAAATATTACGGCGGTACGGGCCGTACATATTTCCGTCTCCAATCTGATTCGTGGCTGCTCCCTATTTGCATTTATGATGAAGCGAGGACATCACGCGCGATATCGACCCAGACGACCATGCATTTGCAAATTGCGGCCCCTTTCAGTACCACGTTATCCGATAACCGGGAATAGATCGCGCCAGCGCATACCGACGCAGTTCCGTCGCTTGCCAGCATTGCCCGACAACAGTAAAAGCATAACTCTGAAACGTCGTTGACTGACCATCTTCATCCGTCAGCGCCACCATACATCCACGGACCAGGCGCACAGCCATCCCGTCTCTTTCCGCGTGGACAGGCGCTCCGTGTCTCCCCAAACGATGCCCTTTATCCAGGCGCTCCGTGCCTCCCCAAACTTTCCTTTATCCCTCAATTTCCATCGCACCCGTGGAGGCGTGTCACCCTTGAAGGCTACGCTCAGACCTGCGCCAGGACTTGCGGCCACGTCATGCATGCGCGGTTTCTTGCCCCGACTCATTAGTACGGCGCCTGCTTATCACCGTCGGCTTGTGTCGTACAGGAACAGCGGGCGCAGCTTCCTGGTGTTTACGCCGTTATTGCGTGTCTGTGCCCCGGAGACGGGCAACCCCAGCGTGTGTCGCACTCCTCGCCGCGAGTTGATGGCCACCTCGACCAACACATCCTCGCGGATCTGGCGCCGCAGCGTGTCTCCCGTCGTGAAGTTGGCCTCAATGTAGGACGATACCTTCTGCAAATAGGTCTCCTTGACGTCCTTGACCTGCATGCCAAAGGCGTTGCGCGACAAGGAAGGGGGGGTTGCTCACTGCGGGAGGACATGCCGCGAAACGCGGTGCTAACGGACGAAGCGAGGAATGAACGACAAACAGCATGGTCGACAGGGAAAGTTCACAGGAATGGCAGCCCCAGGCAGCTCCCTGGTGGCACAAGCGGGGACAGGGCACAGGACCAGACGCGCAGATGCTCTTGCGCCACATCTGGAGCGGCGGTGGGCGACAATGCCGTGTAGGATTCCATGGCAGCAAGCGGATACGGTATCGTGTGGAAGAAGAGGGCCCATTCCTAGCGGCCGAAACCCGCCACGATCTGTCACGATTCGGCAAGACCCCTGGCCGAAACAGGCGAACATGGTCAATGAGCAAGGGATCAAAGATAAACACCTCATCCATGTCACTTATTTATGTCGCAACATCGTCATCGTTAAATGAAATGGCCCATGGGCACACCACAGCGATCGTGTCCCTTCGTGTCCTTGGCAGGCTACCTACAGGACTCAACGCCCCTCAGTGCCGAGGGAAAGCCCTCAATCATCCGGGCGACCATCACCCCTATTGCCCAACCAGAGCGGCGAATCATGGATGCCCATCGGACCCGGTCGCGCGAAAAACACACCTTCAGGTCCTTGCTGATGCCGCAAGCCTGTCATCCAAGGCCGAAACATCGGGGCCAGAGGTAAATTATACAAGGTTTCAGCTAGCGTGCAGCAATTAGCGTTCTGCCTACCTCAGCGACTGCGAGGCTGGTCGATGGTCCAAGCCCGAACACCCTCTGCAGGGCGATGTGGAAGGTGGCGTTCGGGAATAGGGATACGCGTTGGATTTGCACCATAGGAGCAGAGGACGCCCAAACAAGCGGCCTGGCCCTATATGATGTATTTGTATGGGCGCCCAGTCAAGCCGTCGACGAGAGCAGCGGTACTAGCTGGAAAAGAAAGCGAATAACGAAACCACTGTCATTGTTAAAAACATTGTGGAATGTTGGAGGCGCGCCGCGCCTGTAAGGAAGGTGCCGTACCATGCGGTCTATTTGCTGTGCCATGCCGCGATGCATTGGCATCGCGTATAGCTACTGCCCTCTCTATAGTAAAGTAGCACACGGCGTCATATAATCGAGGGCAAATCATTAGCTTCCGCAACACTCTCGGGTCGCCTCTTTCGTGACAGGTGACATACTGGGACTTGAGACATAGCCGAGTCCTTGCGCGCTGAGGATAAGGATGGCCACATTGCGATTCGTTCTGGCGCAAGTAGCTATCAGCGCTTTGGTGTTGGGAGCCTTAAAGAGAAAAGGCGCGGTGCAGTACAAGCCGGAGGCCATCAGCAACGATTATGCGCGCTACGCCGTAACATGGATGGTGTCGATGGGGGAATCGGCTTGGGTCAAGGGCTCAGAGCTGGCGGAGCAAATAACCCAAAAGCCGCGCTGAACAAAGCTCCCCGGTCTTTTGCAGTTGGGTTGGCGGTGCAAAGCAGATGCGGCGCGCGAACAATAGCCTAGGATAGTGCTGCAGCGGGGATGTTGGGAAGTAGAGATGCAGGAGTTAGGGTAGCGGGACTGCGTGTTGAACAGGGCAGGGGGCCCAGCGGTTGATGGCCTGTCTGGGGCCGCAGAGTTTCGATGACGAATGCCATTCGAGTAGAATTGATCATTGCACAGCGTTACTAGTAAGGGCTGTCGTTTCTTTATTGCCTGGACTAGACGTGCTGGAGGTGGTTCGCTGCCTAAAGAGGACGCGGGCCTTACGCGCCTGCCCCGCCAGTGTATGTGCTGGAGCTGAGAGGAGCAAGCGGGGGGGGGGCTCGCGTGCCGCGGTGGCGGATTTTCGATGTCGGCCGCACCCAATTTGCCACACGGCAGTAGTACGTCCCGGCGGCCCCCTGCCCACCTGCCCGGCCCGTCGGAGCAGGGGCATTTCTTGGGAGGCGGCGCGTGGTCGGTCGACCGGGCGCTTCTAGAAGGACGACGTCGGGGCTTTCCTCAGACTGTAACGAACACCTTACATTCATCCGTTGCTTACATCCATGCACGGTCCAATCCAACTGCGTCGCGCACAGCGCCAACCACCTTCGCTAAGCCCAGGCGCCCCAGCTTGCACACACTGCCTGCCACATGGCGACCCCACGCACACATCACGCTGACGGGGCGGGGCGGCTGAGGGGCTGAAGGACTCGCTGTCGCCGCACTGTAACGCTTCCGCGCGCTGTTCCCGCCCCCGGCATCCCCGCCACTTCCTGACCCCCTTCCCTGCCTCCCTCTTGCCCCTCCCAGCGGCCCCCTCCAGCCCGCTGGCCCCCCGGGACCGTCATCCGGCTGCTCTGCTGGCTCAACTCTCCCCCACCCGCTGGCCCAACTCACTCCCCCCTCCCCCCTGGAGCGAAGTCAAGCCATACACACACGCGCACACACATGCTGCCACATACACAAACACGCACGCCACCGCCGCCGTGCCCCTATGCCACCACCATCCCACCACGCTGCGCCCCCGGAGCCTTGCTCCCGCGCCCATACGACGCCGGTGACGACGACGGCAAAACCTCCGCCGCCAGCCCCGACGGCTCCGAGGCGGCGTAAACCCGCGATCGCATGCTCCATTGCGCTCCTCCCTCAGCGGACTTGTGTGTCGCACCACTGCCGCCGCTGCCGCCGCTGCCGGCGGCTGCGACGGCCCCTGGCTCCTTGCGGTTTGCCATGTGCGACATGACAGCGCTCCAAAACAGCTGCGAGGGAGGACGTAGCAGCGGCGATAGCACAGAGGCATTACGGTAGCTCTACACACACACGCATACTTACACACGCGCACACATACACACACACACGCACACATACACACACTCCTTCGCGGCTCAGTACAGCATCTATAAAACATACACACACAATTCCCGGCGCCCCCGCTCACCGCCACGCAGTTGACGTAGAGGATGCGCTGCTCCGGCGGCACAAACTTGAAGTTGACGATGTTCGCTGCCGGCCACAGCACGTAGTTGAGCGCCATGGTGGGGGCCCACTTGCTGGTAACGGAGGAGTGCGCCTCGCGCAGCGAGCCGCCCTCCAGCAGCCGGAAGCCGAAGAAGAAGAAGGCCGTGCCCGCGGGGGACTGCACGGGGGCGGAAGCAGGCAGGGGGAGCGGTGGGGCCGGCTGTGGGCTCAGGTACGGGGTGGTGAGGCTGGGAAGCAGCAAGAGATGCAGGCGGTGAGAGCGGAGATGTCTGACCCACCGACCCACCGACCTACCGACCCACCGACCCACCATGACCAGCTGGTCCAGCAGGAGCTTGGCCACCACGGCGGCGTTGCTGGTGGGCGCGTGGGGCATCACGCGCTGTAAGGGGCGGAAGGCGCGGGGCCAGGGAGGGACGGTGATGACGATGGGGGGGGGGCAGGGCTCGGGGAGTGCCGATGAGCAGTACGGCACGTAATACGGACCGTATACCGGTATCACGTGCCAGCGATTGTACTTCGCGTTTCTTTCGAGGGTGAGTGACGCCACGGCACTGGCCTCCAAGGATGGACGGCAGCCGGCCTTCTTAGCGTGGGCCTGACACCGCCCACGTGACCCAAACCACCCATCCCCACCGCCGTGCTCACCGTGTCCAGGAAGCGGAACCAGTAGTGCGCCAGCGGAGTGCCGATCACCACGGACCACAGGCACAGCCGCAGCACACGGCCCACGTCGTACTTGAAGCTGCTGTGGGGGGGGGTACGGATCGAGGCGGCGCGAGCGGGGGGCTAGGTACCACAGGCAGGGGGCTGAGGGCTCGGAAATGGTACCAGCCTGCAGCCCCGTGCCGCCGGGGCCACCCCCGCCTACGTGACCGCATCACATAACTCCCATCCCGAATACGGCAAACTGACAGCTCAGCATCGCGCGCAAAGCGACGCCCTGTTTGTCCCAGCGCCATCCCCGCCCCGTCATCACCCGCATGTAGGTACCGGTACCCAATCCGCCATGTCGCGACCTCCGCCCTGAGCCCCTGATGCCCCCTGCACCTACCGCCGGGCTCCAGCCTCACCCGCCTCCCGCTCCTTGTCCTTCCCCGCCGTGTAGCTGTCGCCGCCGTCGACCTCGGCGCCCCCGCCGCGGCCGCCGCGGCCCAGGCGGCTCAGACGCGGAGGGTCGGCGGCGAAGGCGGTGCCGCCCTCAGTGGGCGTGGAGGTGAGGGCGTGGGAGGAGAGCTGTGCGATGAGGTCGCCTAAGACGGTCCCCACTACACCTACGGGGCGGGGAGGCGCGATCGCGGGAACGATTGGTGCTGCGGGTCGCGACGAGTTGGGTTGAGCAGCGGGGCCGCTGCGTGTTAATGAAGGCCACGGGGCCACGGGGCCGGTAGGCATATGATCCTGGAAGGAATCACGCGCTGAGGCAGGAATGAATGCGAAACGAGACCCCCAGACGGGGTTTTGCTTGGACCTGAACCGCGAGAGCCGCGGACAAGAAACAAGTGTGTGCACATGCTCAGCAGCACTCGCATCGCAACAACTATTAGTACCGGTACTCGCACGCCTCGAATGTTACCGAAAGGGCTTCATTCGTGCTCGCTCGGAACGCCTGGCCGGACAGAAGATTTCATTCTTCGTTGACACTTTGCCATAACCCCACAACGCAATTCTGCGTCTGCTTTTTTTGTATGGTTTGGGTCATGCGGAGAAGCAAATGGCTTCGCGATTGCGTGTAGACGAGCATCGCTGGGCGAGGCATCCCGCACCGGCGTTCGTTCGTAATTGCGCTCCGTCCGCTGCTGCTCGCGGAGAACCCACCCGTGACGCATTTCGTGAACAGCGGCCTCTGCGTCAGCGACACGTTGTAGGTGGCCCAGAAGGCCGCCATGCCGCGTCGGAGCGCCATGCCGCCGTCGCCCCCGAAGGCGGTGCTGCTGCCCTGCACCACGCCGCCCTTGGCGCCGCTGCCGCCGGCGCCTCCGCCTCCGCCGCTGCCGCTAATGTTGCCCCGACTTGAGGACGAAGAGGAGGAGGAAGAGGGGCCGCTGCCGCGGGTCGCGCGGCTTGAAATGGACTCGCGCGGCTGCGGATGACTCTGGTGACCCACGGGTCGCAGCGGTCCCTCGTCGCCCTTTCCGAGCCCGAAGCTGAAACCGGGGCGAACCATGGGGGCTCGAATCGGTACCGACCTTATGTGAGATTGGGCGTTCTGGGCGATGATGCTAGTAGCTCACCAGGTTGTTCCTCTTGCTGCGAAATGTACGCGTTGGCCGATATGAGTGCGCAGCAGCCTGAATGCTGCTTCGCTAGCTAGCTGGCTGGTGCTCCTCAGGATGATTCAAGGCCACCGCAGAATGCGGCATTACGCACGTCTTAGGCATTGGGACCATTGGGGTATAAGGCTGTTCGCAATGGTGGTCTCGGAAAAAGGGTTAGCGGCACTTTTTCGTCATGTTATGGGCCTACAAAATCCAGTACGGCGCGAAGGCCGGCTTTCGGCCATTCCCAGCCTGTCGCCCCCTCCCGTGTTCGCCTCACGCGCGCCCGTCAAACTGACTGCGCAGCTCTGAGGCCGTGTGCACCGTGCGTTCCAGTCGCATCCGCAAGCGAACAACACGAAAGCCTCCCTGACAAAAGTAGTTTCTTTTACGCAGCTCACCCCGTTTTGAAACGGCGCACCGCGCGAAACGCTCGTCCCGGCCATCCGCCCCAGCGTTTTGGGCTGTTGGCATGACCGGAGACAGCTGCTATGCAGCGGCCGCTGCAGGAGGCGATGAGAACGCCGCGACTAGCCCAGGCCGGTCAGGCCGCAGCATCACTGGCGATCCGGGCAGCGGCGGCAAGGCCGCGGGCCCAGGCGGTGATCAGCCGCGGCGGTGGCTGGCGGTGCGGCAGGCTTACGCGCTGACCCGGAAGAACATCCTGATGAGGTCTGTGTCGTTCGATGGATCCAGGGGAGCCGAATGGGGTTCAGGTTACGCCAGCTAGCTCATGTATGGGGTATTTTCCTCGCCTACTGTATCTCCGGAGGCAAGGCACCCTTTCCCGCCACGCAATGTTGCCATTGTGCTTGCTCCTGTGCCGCCGGGTCACATTATATACCGGGTACAACTCCTGGTGCTGCGTTCGAGCCTCCGCGTCCGGGCCTCGTACCACCTGTTCCGTCATACCATTCGTGCTCCATCCGCGTGCAACAGAACCCTTGATTTCCGCACCCGCCGGTCACCACTGCCGCTGCCGGTGGCACCCTACGCAGGTTGCGCTCCCCCGGGCTGCTGGCGGCGCAGCTGCTGAGCGCCGTCGCTCTGGTGGTCCTGGTGTGGCTTGTGGACGCTGCCGTACGATACAGCGACGGCGGATTCGGCGGCAGGTCAGAGGAGCGCAGCCCCGAGCCGCGGCGAGTGGGGCCCCTGCCGCTGTGCACCACCAGCCCGCTGCTCAAGGCAGGACAGCTGGCCCGGGGCGTCGTGGGGCGGGGGGTAGAGGGGTTGCGAGGAAAAACCGTGTACCCGGAAAAAAAACGTTTGGGAGGGGAGGGGAGGGGCCGGGCGCCCTTTTGCTACCTACCCTTCGTCGAAAAGATGCTAAGCACAATGCGATGGAGGCGTTTGTGTTTGCGTTAGCTGCTGAAAGGAATGAGTCAATGTCTGCTGCTACGCGAGTATCAAGCGGAGTGTCACATCTGGGCAAGTGGGGTAGACGTGCCGGAAGTCAGCTTTGTGTATGTGTGCACCTCCCGTCCGCGCCCGCTCGCCTCGCGCCCCCAACCCGCAGCAAGGAGCGCCCTGCTACACGTTCGTGTACACGCCCGCTGGTGACCCATGGGTCGAGGCGCTGATTGCGGGCGTGCTGGCTTCCAACCAGCCGCCCATACCCGCCGGGCAGGTCAGGGCGTTTGACAACATGACGGAGGTAGGTGCCTGGTGGCTGGGAGATAAGGCCTGGGTGGCCCCACCTCCCTGTTCCCACAAAACCCCCCTCATCATACCCGCTCCCCCCTTTCACCGATTCGTTTTCCCCGGGTTTCCCCGCTTCCCCTCCCCCGCAACCTCTCCCCCGCACCACTCCACTTCACTCCAGGTGGACTCTTACCTGTGGCACAACCCGCAGACAGTGCTGGCGGCGGTGCACTTCCGCCGCCGGCCGCAGCCGCAGCAGGCAGCTGCCGCGAGTACGGCACCGCAGGTGCGCAGTTGCACTAGTTCGGCTCAGCCTCTATCGCCGCTGCCCGGAGCCTCATCGCTGTCAACTCCTCGCACCGATTCCAACTCCTGCCCCCGGACCGGCCCTCCCCCACTTCTCCCCCGGGCCCCCCCTCCAGTCTCTGTCCTTCGTGGTCCAGTCCAACTCCACTGCGTCCTTCTTCAAGGGGCGCTTCCAGGACCCCAACACATACGTAGCCATACCGCTGCAGGTATCGGTGCTCGATAAAGGCAGCGGTAGCGGCAGCAGCGGGGAGCCGAGGGGGCAGGGCGCTTGTTCCGGTTCCTTGTAATGTCTGTCGCGTTTGCAGCTGTCTGTAGCACGAGCTGGTGCGGCCGCTGAAGGTCCGTATGGACCCCGCCGACCAACCGCTGGCACGCGCAACTGACAACTGACAACCGCCCGAAACTGCAGGTGGCCGTCGAGGCGCAGATGGCCCGCACGGCAGTCGGAGGTGGGTACATGTGTGTATGTACGGCGGTTGGGGGAGTGGGGAAGGGGGGCGGCAGCGAGGTAACGGCAGGGTTCTCGCAAGGCGGCCGGACGTGGTGTTTTCTTACCCAGCTCCTCGTTCGCCCCCGCACGCTCCCCCGCCCCCGCAGACGCCTCCCTCCCCTGGAGCGTCTCCCTAGTCGACTTTCCGCACCCCTCCCTGGCCACCTCTTCCGCCGTGGGCCGCTTCGCGCCCACCTTCCTGCTGGCTTCCGTCGTCATCAACTTCGTCGTACTGCTTACCAACATGGTGTGAAGGGGTGCGCGCGGCTCTAGCCACCTGCAGTCGCGGCTCTAGCCACCTGCAACCGCAGGTCTAGCCGCCTGCAATCACGTGTCGCGCGGGCAAACCCCGCGTGGGCAATCGCGGGCACACCCTGTCGGTTTGTCCGCCCCGCTGCCACTCCTCCAGGTTTCGGAGCGGGAGACAGGCACCCGGGGCGCCCTGGCGGCTATGGGGCTGCGGGACAGCGCACACTGGGTGGGTAGTCGGGGGGTCGGGGGGTCGGGGGGGCAACGGGGCTGGGGCTGGGGACGGGGCTGAGAGGAAACCCTCTGGTCGGCACTTACAGGTAAAATCCAATTGGGCTTGGGGTCGGGCTGGGGTTAGGACAAGTGTGGAATGGACTGGGGTCGGGCGCGTGCGTGCGTGCGGGGCTTTCCTTCCGCCTAGCCGCCTCAGTCACACCACCACACCGCCTGCCTGCCTGCCTGCCCGGCTGCCCCGCTGCAGGTCAGCTGGGTGGTTCCGGAGCTGCTGCTGACGTGCGCCCACGCCGCCATACTGCTGGCCGCGGCGGTGGCCATGCGCTTCCCGCTGGCCCTACGTAACAGCGCGTCGCTGCTGTTCCTGCTCCTGTGGGGCAGGTGAGGTTCCGGGTCGGCTGGGGCCGGGAGGCCCCGCTACCTACCAGTGCCCCCGCCCCGCATCGCAACACGACCCCCCCCCCTTCAACACGTGCTCCAGCATGCGCCCACAAAATCGGTGTCCAACGACCATGCGCCAACTATCCTGTCCCGGTCGCGTAAACGGTTTGTATGCCTATGCCACCCCCCCTAAACACGCCTCCCAATCCCGCCTCCCCTCCCCGCCTTCCTTGCCCTCACGCGACGACCTCAGCGAGCTAGCCATGGGCGGGGTGGCGCTGGTGTTCTCCTCCCTGCTTCGCCGCAGCTCCTCCGCCGTACCCGCCGGGTTCGCCACCTACATCGTGTCCTGGGCGCTGCAGCTGGTGGTCCAGTTCGGCTTCCCCTACAAGCCCAGCGTGGGGCGCGGCTGGCTGGCGCTGTTCTCCTGCCTGCCGCCCTGCCTGCTGACGAAGGGGCTGCAGGACATGTCCAACGCGGCGCTCGGTGGGTAGGCGGGCGGGTGGGTGGGTGAGGACGCCGCCGCCGCGGCTGGATGGGGGGGTAGGTGTGGGCCTTGTCTCTGCGCCATGTGGCCCTCGGGTGATTTTGGGAGATAACGGTATGGTAGTACTGTCGCGTACTGCAACGGATATAACCGCAACGGATATAACCGGTGCACCGCAACTTAGTAACACGCAGCCGTTGAGGACCTTGTTTGTGGTCATGCATCGGAGGGTGAACCCGCCCCACGGCGGCCACTACATACAGGCGATGTGCTCGATGGATCTAGCTCTTGGTCTGGAACCCACTGTAACCGTTACAACAACATCCCATACCCTCCCCCTCTGCCCCCTTCCTGGACCTGCGTGTGGACCCTCCCTCCCTGGACCTGCACGTGGACCCTCCCAGGCAGCGGCAAGGGCATCTCCTGGGAGCACCGCGCCGACTACTGCTGGGCCGAGCTGCCGCCGCCTGCCGTACGGGCCTCCCTGCCGTACTGGCAGAGCGACTGCGTGGTTCCTGTGGGTCAGGCGGTCTGGCTGCTGGTGCTGCAGGTGCGGCCTCGGAGCGTAGGCGGGGAGGGTTGGGGCCGGCGCTGATTGCCTATACTCCCCTGCTCTGCGGACTGCGCATCCGCCATCCCACCCATCACCCCACGTGTCCGTCTTGTTTGTCAAGTGGACGCGTTTCAGCGCGACCCACCACCCGACGTGTTTCCTCTCTTTTCCTACCTCGCACGCACCACTTCTGCGGCCCCCCCGACCCCCACTCCCTCAGGCTGCGGGCTTCACCGCCATCGCCGTCTACCTGGATGGGGTGCTGCCCCGGGAGGAGGGCCAGGGGGGGCAGCCGCCCTGGGCGCCGCTGCTGCAGCTGCTGCCGCCGCGGCTGCGGCTGGGCTCCGGAGCGCGAAGCCGCCTGGTGGGTCGAGGTGGCGGGGGGGCCGTGGGGCCGTGGGGCCGTGGGGCCGTGGGGCCGTGGGGCCGTGGGGCCGTGGGGCCGTGGGGCCGTGGGGCCGTGGGGCCGTGGGGCCGTGGGGCCGTGGGGCCGTGGGGCCGTGGGGGCCGTGGGGCCGTGGGGCCGTGGGGGCCGTGGGGGCCGTGGGGGCCGTGGGGCCGTGGGGGCCGTGGGGGCATAGCTGCGTGGGTATTCAAATGCAAGGATCGGGTAGCAGCTGGATACGGACTTGCGGTGCACGGGCCTTGAGAAGCTTGCTGTGTACGGACACCGGCAAGCAGCTGCCGCCCCTGCCGTACTTTCCCGCAGGCGCGGAGCGCCCGTCGGGCGGCGGCCTCCCTGGACCGGGCCGCCCGAGATGTGGACGAGCAACAGCACCGACAGCATCCCGCTGGTCCGGAACCGCTACTGCCGCCGCTGGCGCAGCTGATGGGTGCTGACCTGCGCGCGGCGGCGCCGGCAGTAGCAGGCGGCGGCGGTGGGGAGGACGCAGGCGCTGCTGTCGAGCCGTGGTCTCCCAGGACTGCCGCTGCGAGGGCGGCGGCCGAGGACGGCGCCTTCGGAGCCGGCGGGGGCGGGGCCGCCCAGGCGCTGCACGGCCTGCAGAAGGGCCGCACCGACCCAGGGGTCGCCGCCGAGACCGCTGCCGTACAGTCGCTGTGTCGCCGCTTCGTGGAAGACGTGCAGCGAGCCCGGGTCCGCGCGCCTTTCGCGGCGGCGGCGCCGTACCACTCGGCGCGGACACCGTACGGCGACGTAGGGCCCGTCGCCGATAGCGTCTTTGCAAGTGGCGCGGCTGTAGCCGATGAGTCAGCGGCCGCCGAGTCCGCTGCCGTACATGCCGCTCTTAAAGGGACGGCGACCGCAACCGCGACCAAGGCGGCCGCACTGGCCAAGGGCGGCCCCAGCGGCATGGAGCTCGACGTCGACGGCGGCGGCGGTCCGTCGGACTGGCGGGATGGTGTCGTACTGTTTGGCCTGCGCAAGGAGTACGGCGGCGGCAGCTGGGGCGCATCCCTAGCTGGCTGGTGTCGCAGGTTGGTGTCGCGGCAGCGGCTGGGGCAGCCGGCGGCCGCCGACGCCGACGGTGGCGGCGGCGGACCTGCCGCCTCCGTCAGCGGCGGCGGCGGCGCTGGCGGCGAGCCGCACCCGGCGGCGCCGCCAGTGCGCAACGGCGGGAGGCACGTGGCGGTGCACGGCACGTGGCTGCGGATCGTCCCCGGCGAGTGCTTCTGCCTGCTGGGTGAGTGCCCACGTGGATGTGAAGATCCGCCGTACACCGCGTGGGACCTGCTGCCCCACGTTAGTTCGCCCTCCCTCCCCTCCCTCGTGCCCATGCGCTAGGCCCCAACGGCGCGGGCAAGACCACCACCATCAAGAGCCTCATCGGGGTGAGTGTGGCTTCACCGCGTTGACCTGGCCTAGACAAGGTAGGCTGACCCATGGACTGCGCGGTTGTTGTAACGGTTACAGTGGGTTCCAGACCAGAAGGTAGAACCATCAGGCACATCGCCTGACACTGAGGGAGATGGAGGAGACAGGGACCGACGTGCACCGGAACAAAGGCAAACCACCGGAACACCAATCGACAGGCCGTAGGCAAAAAGAGCAGCAGCCAGCACCCCAGGGTGGTCGACCCCGGCACGACGCTGCTGACGGCGCCTTCATCCAGAACCCCTGTCACACCCCCGCTCCCGCCACGAACCCTGCCCCACCCCAACTCTCGGCCTGCACGCACGCAACGCCCGCAGGCCATAAGGCCTACCAGCGGCGAGGCGCTCGTGTACGGCACCAGCGTGCTGGACCCCGCCGGCCTGGATGCTGCTCGCGCGATCACCGGCATCTGCCCGCAGTTCGACGTGCTGTGGGGCGCGCTCAGCGGCCGGGAGCACCTGGCTCTGCTGGCGGACGTGAGGGGGCTGCCGTGGGGGCAGAGGCGGCAGGAGGTGGAGCGCATGATCAAGCAGGTGCGGGTGCGGGAAGGGCGCCGGCACTGCAGTGAAGCCCGTGCGTGTATGGGGTGCTGATGGTTCTAAGGAGCGTCGGGAGCGTTTCTGTCGTACGCAGGCGAGGATGGAGGCTGGAGTAAGGGATGGGCTGCGGGCTGGGGGCGGCCACGACCGTCGCAAATGTCCACACGAGTGATGACCGGCATGACTCACGACGATCATGCCCCATGCCTAATAATAATGTGGACGGCATGTCCGGTACTGGGTCCGCAAACAGGTGCGGCTGGAGGCTGCAGGCGACCGACCCGCCGGGTCGTACAGCGGGGGCATGCGGCGGCGGCTGAGCGTCGCGGCGGCGCTGCTGGGCGACCCACGGGTCGTGTATCTGGACGAGCCGACCACCGGCATGGACCCCGTATCCAGGTGATACTAGAGCGCCCCATGGTTACACTACGGGTCCGCACCAGTGGCTGACGTAATGGTTATGTACGTGATGGTTCCGGAGCCGGACAAGGCTGTGCATGTACGCCCATGCCTGTACCTACCCTTCCTGCCCGACTGCCTTCCCCCTCTGCCCGACCGGGCCCCCCCAGGAGTCACGTGTGGGAGCTCATCTCCCGCGCCAAGGCGGGTCGCTGCCTGGTGCTCACCACGCACTCAATGGAGGAGGCGGAGGTGCTGGGGGACCGCATCGCAATTCTGGCGGCAGGTGCGTTTGAGGGGACCGGGGGGGGGCCGGGGGGGGCAGACGAGGTGAGGCGAGGGGCAGGATGAGGCGAGGGTCGGGATGAGGCGAGGGTCGGGATGAGGCGAGGGTCGGGATGAGGCGACTTGCCGCCTGCTCGCTACACGGCACCGCGCCTTCACGCTGGCTTGGGTCCAGCTAGGCAACATGTCCTTAAGCGACATTAGTTGGTCGTAAGGAACAATTCCTGTACGGTCAGCGAGACATGGCTTCCCGTTGTACCATATGCAGTACATACGGCTTGCTCCTCGGCGCCGTAGCCACGTGTGAGTGTGATTGTGTGACCCGTACGGCCTGCGGTCGTGTGTGTTTTTATGGCTCCATCCCGGTGCAGGGCGACTGCGCTGCCTGGGCCACAGCCTGGCCCTGAAACGGCGCTACGGCGGGGGCTACCGGCTGTCTGTGGGGCTGCTGAAGCAGCAGCAGCACGCGAGCGGCGGCGGCAGCAGCAGCAGCGGTGGAGACGGGCCCTCGGGGAAAATGCCGCCAGCTGAGGCGGAAGCAGAGGCTGGGGTATCACCGGAATCGGACGAGTATATGACTGCGGTCAGCGGCGGCGGCAGCACCAGCTGCGCAGCCAGCAGTTGCGCCAGCGGCCCTGCGGGGGCAGGCATTCGGCTTGGCGCGGCGGCGGCAGCGGCGGTGGAGAGGGCACGGGGCGGGGGTGCCATCAGCAACAGCGGGAAGGAGAGCGGCGGCGGACTCGGCGGCGGCGGCGGTGTGGGTAGTGAGAGCAGCGGCAGTCAGGATGCTGCGGCGTGCGCGGCCGCAGTGCAGCGACTGATGGCGGAGTGCCTGGGCCTGGAGGGCAGCGAGGAGGTGCTGGCGATGGAGCAGGGGCGCAGCCACCTGCACTTCCAGGTGCGGGCAGGGATCCTGATATGCGAAAACACGTTACCTGTATGTTATCCCGGTAATACCAGATCACTTATTGTTATCCCGGTTATCCCAGATCACTTATTGCGGGCAGTTTGCTGTGGGGGAAGGTTGGCTTCACGCAGGCCTCTCCGCGGTTGTTCAACTGACTGTTTGTTCCGGTCCCTATGTCCTCAGGTACCGCGCGACTGCGAAAAGAAGCTGCCGACGCTGTTCGAGCGGCTTGAGGTGCGTTGCCAAAGCCGCATGCAAAGTTAATTGCTGTCGACTGGTATGGGTACGTCTTATTCATCGACGAGTCCTTTCGATGACGGGCTCCTGGAGCCCAGCCCTGCAACTTGAGCCTGTGGCAAGAACACAGCGTCAAACTGTTACCTTGAGTACGTCATACGTTGAAAATATAGCAGTTTCACAGGCCCGCTCTTCAAGTTTGACGAGTCCCGTTCTCACTATGACCCACGTCCCACAGGCCCACGGTTCGGTCCTGGGTATTGGCGATATACAAATCAAGCTTTCTTCATTGGAAGACGTTTACCTTGAGGTTGTGCGCCAGTGGAAGTAGTCGGCGCTGGCCGTATGTGCGCAACCAGCTGCAACCATTATGGTCATCCGTACCAACTTCGAAAACTAGGAGAGTAGCCGTCACCGGTTATAGTATCAATCGTCGATCGAAGCTTTATACCATACACGCCTATATCTAAGTGTGTCTCTAGCGACAGCAGAATATCGTTGACCGACTGATATGGTGCCGCGACCAAGGAGACGATTACAAACCTTTATTTGGGATAAATGTGATGTATAGTGGTATGTCATCGCACCTACCTGGACTGGGAGCTAGCGGCCCGGAGTAAGGCGAGTATAGTGAATGCGCAATTGGACCGGACGCTGTGCAAGCGGATTTTGCAATTGTTACCGTTACGTGGCTAGGAGTTATTTGGGATGACTATTCCTGAACCTTGTTCGTTGATGATATGGGGGATACCCTTGTTAAGTCTGCGTCGCGGCCGCCTGCGTATGGCGCATTGTCTCAGTCCAGGAGAATTTAAACAGCAATCTTACTGCTTAATGTGCAACAGTCGCTGTAGGTTGCCATCCCAACTGTGGGCATGGCGTCGGATAGACATTCCCCGTCAAGCAGCCGGGACCGGTTTCCTCGGAGTCACAGGTGCGCAGCAGCTGTCACCTTTCACGCGTCGCGTGAGGGCCGAATGGGATCAAGGGGGCCTACCATGGCCTCTCTCTTACTCGACCAACAGCGGCACCGCAGGCCCCTCGGACCTCCCACCAGGTGTCCCTGCACCCGACTCCATATCACCGATTTACTAGGGTGCCCTCCACTGAATGGGCGAAGTTAGACCCCGGCTGCACGCCACAGCAGGCACCTGCCGGCTCCAGGCCGCTCCTCCCTAAAAACCCACATCACTAGCAAGCCAGCATGCGCCATGCCAGTCCCGCAGAGCAGGGCTGAGGCATCATGCCGATCCGAACCTCCCGCTGCTGAGCGCCTCCGACCCATCCATCACGGCTAGCCCACGCCTCCATCCAACCTTCTTTCTCAGCGGATATACCAACCCCAACGACATGGCGAACTACCGCCGCCGCCGCTACCGCCGCTGCTCCTGCTTCTGCCGCCGCTGCTGTCGCTGACCCGGGCGCTGCTGCTGCTGCCCCCTCCTCCGCCCCCGATGCTGCCGCTCCTCGTAGAGCCGCTGCACAACATGACCACACGGCCGACCCTGGGCGGTTGGATGGCGACATACCAATGATACGGAACGAGGATGTGAGTTCTCCGGGGGCGAACAGGGGGTCCGGCGGATAGCGAGGAAACCCGTGGAAATGACACGGGATGTAAACATGGTGGTGATAGTGTTCGTGGTGGTGGTCATAGTGGTGGTGGTCATAGTGGTGGTGGTCATAGTGGTGGTGTTAGTGTTAGCGGCGGTAGTGATAGTGGTGGTGGTGCGAGGGGGTCACTTACAGTGCTGTGCACGAATCTCCGGCTCCAGGCGATAGTAAGGCCAGCTGGCCGGTGCCTCTGAGGGTGATGGCGGCCGCAATGGCCTCAGCAACAGGCTGCCTCAAGGGGCAGCGTGGCCGTGCTGCGTGGCCGCCCTGCTGACAGAATATAAGCGCCTGGCTCCTGGACATAAGCCCCTGCTCCTGGCTCCTGGACATAAGCCCCCTGCTCCCGGCTCCTGGACATAAGCCCCTTGCTCCTGGCTCCTGGACATAAGCCCCTGGCTCCTGGCTCCTGGACATAAGCCCCTGGCTCCTGGCTCCTGGACATAAGCCCCTGGCTCCTGGCGGCCAGGGCCCGGGCCCCGTCCTGACCACCCAACCGGTCCCGATCAGGACCCGGACTCGGTCCTGCCAGTGTCAGTGTCGGTCCCCATCATCGCACGAACCTCCACCACCAGCACGGGGCTGACCTTGCTGACGGCCGGCGGGCGGGGGGTCGCGGGATGTGGGGGGTCGCGGAGTGCGGGGGGTCGCCTGTCCCTAGGGTTGGGTGGGTGGGTCAGGAGCCGCCGTGGGGCCCGCTGGCAGGGTGGTAGGTGTTCCGACCTACCGCGTGCAGTCCGGCGGGGCCGGAACCGGAGGCCAGCACCCGAACTCCTCCCGCTCTCAGCCTGCTGCCAGCTGGATGAGGCCGGCCTCATCCAGCCCCCCTTCCCCCCGGCTGTCGTGTAACCGGTTTTTATGCCCCTTCCTCCCGGCTGTCTCCCGCCCAGCTGCTCCCCTCCGCGCCTCCTACCCTGCCCTCCGCGCCCTGCTGCTGCACACCCACGTAGCCACCCACCCACGTGCCCTCGTGGCCGCCCCCGGGGCGTGTTGTTTCTGATGTCCTACCCCGCCTTTTTTTACTCCATCCCACCCCCACCCAGATCAAGGAGGCTGCGGAGGGCGCCTTTAATGTGTTAGCGCGGTTCGGGGCGTCCTCGTCTAGAGCGCCACTGAGCCCGCTGTCCAGGTGGGGCCCGCCGGAAGGCATTACAACTGCTAACAGCCACCAGTTGACTGTGCGTAAAGTGGCATACCGGTGGTTGCTGGTAGCATACATGGGTGATCAGGGATTTGAACAGGGGTAGCGGGCGGGGTACGGCGCGGGTGAGGGGCGCTGGTGCCGGAAGGCGGCGACGGACATGTCGGCGTCAGACGAGGCGGGCGGGGGTGTGGGTCCGTCAGGAGGGTGGGTTGCTGCCCCCCGAAGGGGCGCGAGACGACCAGGCGTGGGGTGAGGGTCCTCGGGTGGAGTGGCGCATGGCGGGGTGGTGGTAAGGGTCCGGGGGGGGTCCTCACCCTCCCTGCCTCCCTCCCTGCCTCCCTCCCTCCCTCCCTCGGCCTCCCTCCCTCCCTCGACCTCCCTGCCTCCCTCCCTCGACCTCCCTCCCTGCCTCCCTGCCTCCCTCGCTGCTGCGCAGGTGGCGCCGCAGCGCCATCCGCATCGCCGCCAGCAACGCCACCCGCAAGCTGCGCGAGACGGCCCGGCTCAAGGCGCTGCAGCGCACCCCCTACCCGCTGGTGCTGGCCAGAATCAAGCTGCTGCTGGACCGGCTGACGGTGGGGGAGGGGGGGGGAGGGTGAGGGAGGCGGGGGCGGTTTATCTGAAAACCAAACTCAGCCTACCTGAGGTGGGGGCGGGGCGCGACCACATGGGACGCGTCGGGCAGGGTGGGACAGCTGGCCTGGGCGCAGTAGTCTTGGGCAGCCAAGGCAATGGAGTGCTGAGTGGTCGAAAAGACGCGGAGTCCTGTGCCGTAAGGAAGGTCCCATCGCCGCGTGCCCCTCCCCCACCTCGACCTCCCCGGTGCCGCCGCAACCAGGTGTTCAAGGAGCACGTGACGCACGTGTCGGGCCCCCACGGGGGCCTGCACCACACCATGTCCAAGGGGAGGCGGCGGTTAGGGGCGGGGCCGGGGGCCACCTCGAGGGGAGACGGAGGGCTGGGGGACGGCGTGGGAAGCAAGGTGGCGGCAGCCGCGGTGGCGGCGGTGGCGGCCTCGGCGGCGGCAGTGGCGGCGGCTGAGTCCGGCGAGGGGGAGGGCGAGGAGGAGCAGCAGCTCACGAGCGCAATCAGGAGCTGGGACCTGCGCAAGTGAGTCGGGGGGCGGGCGGAGAGAAGGTTTGGGGGGGGGCAGGGGCGGAGGGAGAGGGAGGGAGGGAGGCACGGGCGGAGGGGGGAGGGCGGAGGGAGAGGGAGGGAGGCAGGGGCGGAGGGGGGTTGTGGCGGAGGCGGCGGACCATGCGCTGTGCGGCCAACGCCGTTCCTTACCCGGCCTGCGTGCCTCTTAGGGCGCTGTGCTCCGTCACTTCCGTCCCGGCCCCCTTGCGCTCCCCGCTTGGGCTGTCCGGTGCCTAGTGACCCCCACCGCGCACTCAGCAGCTCAGCAGCTCCAGGACGTCCTCCCCGCAAACACATCACTGCCCAGCCCGTTCCACGACGTGCCCTCCAGCGCCTTCTAACCTTCCGTGCCGCTCCCACCCCGCTCTCCCACCCCGCTCTCCCACCCCGCTCTCCCACTCCACTGCCGCGTTTCAGGGTTGGCGGCCACCTGCCCTCGGGCCCTATGGACAACCTGTACAGTGCGGGCGGGGGGGAGGCCTCGTCAAGGAGGCCGTCCAGGATGGTGAGGGAGGGGAGGGGAGAAGAGCGGAGGGCAGAAACTAACTGGCGGATAGGTTTTAGACACGAAAAGGAAAATAAAGAGAGTAGAGTGTGGTATCGTGGGGGGTGGGGTGAGGGGCGGGAGAGTAGGCCGGAGTAAACTGGCGAACCAACGGAGGAGGGTTGGGGTAGCGGTGGGACTCCGTGTTGGTCATACGAGGCAACGTATCAGAGGCTAGGCTACAGAGGAGGGGTTGTGAGGAAGGCCAGTGGATATGAGAAAAGCCGTTTAGGCGACAGAGGAGGCGTCGCGAGGAAGGCCAGTGGATATGAGAAAAGCCGTTTAGGCGACAGAGGAGGGGTTCGAGGAAGACCCGTGGACTTCGCTACCCCACAGAGGAGGGGTGGGGTAGCGAAGACTCGTGTGCAGCGAGTCCCAGGGGGGTGGCCCCGCCTTGCGTTCTCCTTGCGCGGGACCTGCCTCGCTGTTTGGAGGCGTGGGGAGTTCTTCTGCCCATCCACAACGCCACATCCCCTTATCACCACCGCCACCATCTTCGTCGTCATCATCGGTGCTGTTCCCCCGCGCCCGCCGCCCCGAAACCACCGCCGCCCCGAAACCACCACCGCTCTAAAACCACCGCCGCCCCGAACCACCGCCGCTCCCAAATCATCAGCAGACCCGCGAGTCGCGGTCCCCCACTGGCTTCAGCGACGACGACGACTCCACCAGCGGCTTCCTGGCCAGGTTGCGTCGCTCACCCAGCCCGCCGCGCAGCATGAACGGCGGCGCCGCAGCCGCCAGTGCGGCGGCGTCGGCGCTGGGTCGCTCGGGCTTCGGCGACGGCATGTTCGACGCCGAGGCGATGCTGGGCGAGTACGAGGGCATGGCGCTGGATGATCCGGGCAGCGGCAATAAGATGAGCCTGGACAAGCTGCTGGAGGAGCTGAGTACGACGATGTCGTACGTGAGCGACTTCCTGCGCAACGTGAGTTGGTGCCCTGTGGGTGGGGGGAGCGCGCGGGAGGGGCGCTGCGGGTGGGAGGAGGGGTGCGGGGGAGGGGGCTGGTTGGGCAAGAGGAGGGCGGCGGGGCCTGCTCCCTCGTCTACCCGCAGCTCCTGGCGACTGAATGGCGGGAAGGAGGGGTCCTCGCACGTTTGCCGCCACCCGGCAGCCTGAGTCCCTCAGCCACCCGTTCGCCCTGACGCCCAATACCCCTCATGAAACCCACGAAACCCACGCGCCCCCCCCCCCCACGACCCCGCCCTCCCCCTTCCCCCAGGTCCCCGAGGAGACCCGCATGGAGGCCTGCTTCGCTGCCAAGATGGACAACTACAAGAAGGACCAGACCGTGTACCGCATCGGGGACCCGCCGGAGAGGTTCCACCTCATACTCACGGGTGCGGACTGGGTCGTACTGGGTGCGGACTGGGTCGCACTGGGTCGGTGGGTCGGCGGGCCCCTGCCTGCGCACCACCGCCGCTCCCACCCAAACTCCCCTCACATGCCCCCAAAGCCTGACACTGCTGCCCCCGGGCTCCTCTTCAATCTTCTCACCCCTGCGCGGGTGCCCCCCCTCTCCCCCCTCCATGTTTCCCTGCCCCCCCCCCTTCAGGCGTGGTTGAGATCTGGCGGCACCCCCCCGGCAACCGGCGAGAAAAGACGGTCATCGCGACCCTCAAGAAGGGACAGAGCTTCGGAGAGATGGCCATCCTCAACGACGAGCCCCGGGCGGAGGTGAGCCTGCCCCCTCCCTCCTGCCCCCTCCCTCCTGCCGCCCCTCCCCCCCTGTATGCGTCGTCTTGCCCCCTCTATACCGCCGCCTCCCCTCCCCTGTCTTCAAGTGCCGGCGCTAGCCACATACACGCGAGCTTCCCGCCCCCCCCGTCCCTTTTTGCCGCCCGCCTTCCCCCCCTTGTCCCAGGTCGCCACCCCCACCTCCAACTGCACCTTCCTCACCTTCCAACGCGCCGACCTGCTCTCCTGCTTCGGTCCCTTCTTCCGCGAGCGGCTGCTGGCGGCTGAGAAGTTCTTCCACTCGCGGGTGGCGGTGTTCCAGGCGACATCCAAGCACCACACCATGAAGGTGCCGTACGTGCGTCGTGACACGTCAACCTGAGGAGGCCCCCCTGGACTGGACAGCCCCCTCCTCCTCATCCCCCCTCCCCCCTTCTTTTTCCCGCAACCCTCCTCCAATGTATCCCTGTGATTGGGCTGGAAACCTGCCGCAGTGTGAAACCCTAAATCCCTAAGATCCTAAAATCCTAGACCGGCACGGCCCGACCCAGCCCGCCTGCCCCCTCCCCTGCCTCCTGGGGTGTGGTATCCCCTCCCTCCCCCAGGTGATCAGCCACATGATGCAGTCCACCTTCCCGGCCGGTAGGGACTGGGAGCCGCTGGCGGACCAGCAAATATACTTCATCAAGACGGGTGCGTGCGGCGGGTGCGGGTGCGGGTGTGGCGGAAAGCTACAAGGGTACGGGCAGCCAAGCGTGTGGCTGTGACTGAGATTCCTCCAGGGGTGGCGAGAGTGGGAAGGTGCGAGGCGGGGTTGAGGGGTTGAGGGCGGCGACAAGGTTCGACCTCCGGCGGCAGCAGCAACATCCCACCACCCACCCCCTCCACCAACCCACATTCAACTTCCGCCTTCTCCCAACTAGCAGCCCCCTAACCAACCAACCCAGGCCCCAACACACACACACCTTCCCCCTGCGCCTCACTGCCCCGTCCCCCCTTCCCCCTGCGCCTCACTGCCCCGTCCCTCCAGGCACCGCCACACTGGAGGCCCTTGACCGCCGCTGCGCCGCCACCCCCCCGCCCCTCAACAACACCAACAGCATCGCCAACAACACCATTGGCGCCAGCGGCAACGCCCACATCAGCGCCACCCGGGGAGCCAACGCCGCCGCCGTGTCCGCCGCCGTGGGGGGTGCATCCGCCCTGGACGTGCCCGAGGTGGAGGAGAACGACGTGCTGGCCGCCATCAGCATCGTGGACGGCCGGGCGGTGGGCACCCTGGGGCACGAGGATGAGCTGAGGAGGCTGCGCAGGGCGGCGATACCCAAGAAGGTCAGGCCGGGGGGAGGGAGCGGGGCTCGAGAAGAGGGGCTTCGCAGGGGAGTGCGCGAATTGGTTTCGGGACCTTATGGTGGCATCAAGCAGGTTACGCACCGTACGGGTCTGCGTTGGCGTTGTCGTGTGTTTTTTATGTGGGGTCCTAACCGGCCTGCCTGGGCCCTTCCTCGTGTGCGGCACCGCAACACACGCCAAACGCAGCGCCCTCCAGCTCGTTAACCCCCTCTACCTGCCCCCCCCCCGCCCCCTGCACCCGCCTCCCGCCCTGCCGCCTCCTGGGCCTCAGACCGTGGCCACCCTGGAGCCGGGGGGGCACTTCGGCGGCGGCATCCGGGTCCTGGGCGAGGGGGAGCTGCAGTCCTGCATGAAGGTGGGGGCCGGGGGGTTGCGAGGAAGACCCGTGGATGCGGGGGGGGGGCGGGGTGTGTGGGTTTAGGGCTTTAGGGTTTACGGATTTTGATCACGGTGTGTGTGGCGGGGTGACGTGTGGGTGTTTTGACAGCGGACATGCGGCTGGCGTTATGCCGCTAGGCGCGCGTCAGCAGCAACGCCATAAACCGACAACGGCAATTACCGCGGTTGGAAGCTGGGCCTCAACCCCTCTCTTCTAACCCCACCCCGTACCCCTTCCACCTCGCTCCCTCTGCTCCCCACGCCTACAGGTGACCGCCAACACCGAGATCGCGGTGTACCACATGCACATCGACCAGTTCTTCAAGTGCGCATCACCCGACTTGGTCAGGTGGGTTCAGCCTCCTAAGGGGGGGTTCGACCCCTTTCGAGGAAGACCCGTGGACCCTCTTGAGGGGGAGGGGAGGCGGGGGTGGCCGAGAAGCCGTGTGGGAGGTGGGGGAAAGGGGTTCCGCGAGGGCCGCCACACCTCCCCGCTGGCGAGGCTCGTGTTCTGGAACTGGGGCCAGACCGGGGGACCATAAGATCCGGGAAGCGTCAGCCAGGCACCCACGATTCCCCCTGCTCCCCTCCCCCCCCTCCCGGCCCGGCCCAAGTTCTCCAGCATGCGCCTCGAAACGTCTGTTCTAAACGGTTTTTTCTCGCATCCACGGGTCTTCCTCCCCTCCCCCCCCCAGTCCGACGACCATGCGCCGACTATCCTGTCCCGTCGTGTAAACGGTTTTTATGCCCCCCCCTCCTGGCTATGAACGTATGAAGGCTATGCACCCACTACATTACCCCAGTCGAGTTACCGGTTCTTTACTTGTAACCCCCCTCCTGGCCCCACACGCAACCTCAGGGCGCTGCGTGACGACACCGCCTTCAAGCTGACGTACTACTTCGGGCGACTGGGGACCATCGGGCAGGACGTGGTGGTGGGGCACCTGGAGTCGTCCCTGGCCAGCACCCGGGGGCAGCTGCAGGCGGGGGAGGTGGGTGGCGGGTGCGGCGGAGGCGGAGGGGCAGGGCTGGCTTTGACCTGGCTGGTTGATGCTCCACCTTGAAAATCCTCGCCCCCTTTGTGCCTCTGAGCTCCATTGCCTTGCACTTCGGTGCTTCGGTGTCAGTTGTTTACTACCCTTGGTGCCTCTTACCTCCGTTGCTTTGCACTTCGGTGCTTAGGTGTCAGTTGTTTATTACCCTCGGCCCACCGCCCTTCCGCCCGCCTTCCGCCTGCCCCTCCGCCCGCCCTTCCGCCCGCCTCTTTGTCCCACAGGACGAGGAAAACGCCCTAGCACAGGCGCGGGGCGCCACCGGGCCTCGGAAGAGGAAGGGTGAGCCACAGGAGGGGCTCAGGGGCGGGGAGGGAGAGGGAGGGACTAGGGGGCCACGTCCCTCCGGGCTGGCGTGCCTGAGGACGAGAGACCAGGAGGGAGTGCGGCTGCGCGCGTGTGCTGTGTGACGCAAACGGAGCGAGCAGAAGGGCCTTACACCCCGCCTCACACCCCGCTACCCCCCGGACGCCGCCTCGCGCCTCAGGCGTCAAGAAGGTCGGCGGCCACAGCACCGAGGTGGAGAAGGTGCTGTCGTACATGGCCGAGCTGGAGGCGGAGCTGGACAACCCGGGCTCCAAGAACCTGGACCTGTACAAAAACGTGAGCAAGCCGCGGGGCTGGGGGCTCGAACCGGGGTGCAGCCGCGAATATGCCCGCGGTTGCGACGGACGTCATGGCTTGCGCCTGCCTCCCGCTTTCCCCCATCACTCCCCTCCCTCGCTACCCTCCCGTGCCCCCCCCCCCATCTCCCTAAACGGTTTTCCTCGCATCCACGGGTCTTCCTCGACCCCCCCCCCTCCTCCCCCAGGGTACCCCCGTGGAGCGCTACTACCGCAACCCCATGCTGTGCGGCACCGCCCGGGGGAACGCGCTGCCCAACCTCATAGCAGGGGTCTACAGCGAGGGACTGGGGCCGCTCGCCGACAAGGTATGCCGCAGTAGAGGTCGCGGCTCACTGCACTGGGCGGTCGAAAAGAAAGCCGTGGGTCGGCACATTGAGCGAGAAGTGAAACCTAGGAGGTGAAGGTTTTGGACGCTCGTATGTGTCTGCATGGTGGAGAGCTCGGTTGGACTTTGGTTGGACTTTGGGGGGCGGTGTAGGAGAGCGTACTGGGCGTTGCCGGGTATTGGGTGAGGTTAATGGGCGTGCCTCGACATAGGGCCCCTTGGGAGGGAGCCGCCTGCGCACCTGCCAGCCGCCGCAATTATGGGGGAGGGCTCGCGCGCCGCCGGCCAAGCTGCAGACACCTACCGCTAACATCGCTCCCTCCCCCTGCCCCTCCCCCTGCTCTCGGGCTCCCTCCCCCTGCTCCCTCCCCCTGCTCCCTCCCCCTGCTCCCGGGCTCCCTCCCTCCCCCCTAGGTTGACACGCTAGCCGCCAAGGCTGCTCGGCGGCTGGACGTGTACCACGGCGACCAGCCGGCGGTGCGGCGGATGCTGTCCATCATGGCGCCGCCCAGCCCATCACGTAGGGTGGGCGGGAGGGTGGGGGTGGAGGGGGTACCCGTGGGCGGGAGGGGGTACCCGTGGGCGGGAGGGGGTACCCGTGGGCGGGAGGGGTGGGCATAGGGGTGGGGACACGGTGTAATTGGGCTTTACGGGGAGGTGGTAGCAGGAGCGGGGGGGGTAAGCAGGTTCCGCCGCGCCACGTGGGGATCCAGGTCCGGCTCTGACCCGCCTTGCTTGCGCCAATCTCACCCCCGCAACCACCACCCACCCACCCACCCACCCGCCCACCCACACGCGTTCCTACGTTACCCACCTACCCACCTACCCCCTTGCCCCCCCTGCAGCCTACAGCATGCCGCACAGCCCCAGCGGCCTGCCCTCCCGCGGCTCCAACCCGCCGCAGCGCTACATGGGGCCGGGGACCCCCGTCGGCGCGGGGGCGGCACTCAGCACCCGCCCCACCAGCCCGCTGCGCATGCCCTCGCGCATGGGCCACCGGCCCCCTCCGCTGGCAGTCGACGGCGGCGCCGGCGGCGGCGCCGCCGCCGCCGCCACGGCGGCGGCGCCAGGGGCCCATGGGGTGCAGGGGGTCAATGACTCGTGGGCGCACGGGCGGGGTCCGGCTAGTCCGGCAGCTGGGGGCGCGACGCCGTCGGGTCGGGCGTCCTCCGCCACAGGGCTGCGCTCCCGGCCCCGCAGCAGCCCCCAGAGCGCCGCCTTCAACGTCGCGCTCAGCTACGCCGGCGACACCACCGAGCACGGCGGCGCCGACGGCGACCCCGGAGACGCCGGGTCGCTGCGGCGCAGCGGCGCGCTGACCGCCGCCGGCTTCATCTGGCAGCGCATGCGGGACATGGGCGGCCGCGCTCCGCCGCAGATACGGCAGTGCCTCACGTACGACGAGATCTCGCACGTGAAGGCGGAAGCCAACAAGGCGATGTCGGGCAGCAGCACCCCCACCGGCGGGAAGCCGCAGGTCGCAGGCAGCTTGAGCAACTCGCAGTCGGGGTATTTCCCACAGGGGTTGGCGGGGAGTACTGTGGCGGCGGCAGCCGGCGGCGGCGGCGGTGGCGGAGAGGCAGCGGCGAGGCACAGCGGCGCTTTCGGGGGAGGGTCCGGGGCGGAGAGTGCGGCGGCGGCGGCTCTTGGGGGCCGGGGTTCAGGGGGTGCGGCGGGGTCAGGGTTGGGGACGGCGACGGGGTCGGTGGCGTCCAGAAAGTCCTTGATGAGCCCCATTTCGCCCTAGCGTAGCTAAGCCAGGGCAGGGCATTGTGCTGTCCGGGTGGCGGGTGGTGGTGGTGGTGGTTCCGCGCAGCAAGGGGCGAGGAGGGCGAGGAGGGCGAGGGGGAGGGGTGTTGCCAGGTGCGGGCCGAGTTGCGCTCCCGCTGCCGCCACTGCCACCGCTGCTGCTGGCGGGAGGTGGCTGTCCGCGTATTCATTGTTTTTGTTTATGTCGCCCGGGGTCCGCGAGAGGGCTGCGCCGGGATCGTTGCAGCAGAACCTACTAGGCGCTCCTATAAGGGCAGCACTATTTCGGTATCTCCACACTAGGATAGGAAGGATAGGGGGCTGCATGTGATAGGAAGAATACGGGGCTGCGTGGGGGAAGGAAGGAGGCAGGAAGGATCTGGCTGCAGGCTGCATTTGCAGTGCCGGAGGCCAACACGTAAAGCCCTAACCCCCGTTTTCATCGCTTCGAGGATAAGAGGAGCAGATGGGACGGGGCGCTAGTGCGGTCGTGCATGAACGGAGGCAATGATGCTCCGCCGTACCACACGTGCATTACTGCGACGGCTGGGTGTGGCAGTTAGTAGACAGGTGGACGGAGCGCGGGCTGGCGGCGCGTTATGGTGGGCGCAGGCAGGGTCTGGGAGGACGACTAGCCGCCGGCCGGCAGCAATGCCGGGAGGGCAGGTGACCTCAGGTCGTGTGTGGGTGCGGGGCAGCTGTGTTGCTGCTGGCGGGGCTCGATGGTGGTGTGTTGGTGGTGGTGGCGTGAGGCCGGGTGTGCCCTTCGGCGCACACTGCAGCGAGCAGGGAGCGGAGGAGCGAGCGCTTGGCGCGAGCCGTTGGGTCGTGTCGGTGAAGACATTAAGAGGAAAGAATACATCGTTCCAGTGCGCTCTTACTGCAACGGTCTTCGGAGCTCCCTCCGCGCCGCTGCAAGGCAGCAAACGCCGCTGCAGTGCTGCACCACCCCTGCTTGACGTCTGTTCTAAACGGGTTTTTCTGGCATCCACGGGTCTTCCTCGAAACCCCCGCTTGACCCCCAGCGTTTGGCGCCCGCGTCAGTCCTCCTCTCCGCCCCCACTGCAATGAGCAACCCGCGAACCCCAAAATTCCCATCCAGCAGCATACCCTGGGCCCCACATCCGCCCCCCGCCCCGCCCCCGCCAAATACCACATCCCTCCCTTCACTGCCCGCCTGCTGCGCGCATCCCCGCCGCCGCCGCCGCCGCCTCGAAGTGCTCCTCCAGCGAGGCGACGAGGCCGTCGAAGGTGGCGAAGCTCCTCGACACGGCGCCCACCTGCAGCCCCGTCACCTCGCGCACCCCCTCCGCAGTGTACGGCCCGTGCGCCGCCAGCAGCACACCGTGTCGGGACACGCACTCCGCGAGCGCCTCCCTCCCGCCCATCAGCTGCAAGAAGCCCTGGGCCTGAGGGGAGGGGTGCGTGTGTGTGGAGCACGGTGCATGTGTGTGTGTGTGTGTGGAGCACGGTGCATGTGCGTGTGTGTGTGTGTGTGTGGAGCACGGTGCATGTGTGTGTGTGTGTGTGTGGAGCACGGTGCACGTGTGTGTGTGTGTGGAGCACGGTGCATGTGTGTGTATGTGGAGCACCCGCCCGAAAAAAGGGCGGAATAGAAGAGGGACGGCGGAAAGCGTCCGGGGGCAGGCGGCGGGCGGGCGGCGGGCGGAGTCACGTCCGGGAGGTGAGCGGGTTCTGGACATCACAGCGCGCATCGCTCCTGCCCTCTGGTCCTGGGCTCCTGCCGTCCGTCCTATCCCCCTTGGGACGTGTAACTGGTTTTTATGCCACCTCCCCTGGGCCAGGTAACCGGGTCTTCTCGCCACCCCCGTCTAGGTGTAGTCCACTGAAAACGGGCGGTCCGCCTGAGCGCTCCGGCACGCGCTTCTCGCACGCGTTTCCCACGTTCGTTTCCCGGTGCTCCTCCTCCTCGGTTTACCACGTCATGTCCACCGGTTGCGTCGCCTCCCGCCCTTCCCTCCTCTAACCCGCTCACCTCCGCTGTGGAGCTGAACGCTACCGCGCTGACGTGCCCCTCCTCCAGCGCCCTCCGCTCGAGCTGGCAGTCCTCCGGGGAGCAGCCCAGGGTGGTCAGGTAGGCGGGCAGGCGGAGGGCGACAGCACCGGCGTCCTGCAGCAGGGGCGGAATAGGGTGGCGTAAGGACCGGTTGCACGGCATGGGTATAATAGCCGAGGCGGGGCGCGAGAGGTCGGGGTGGGCCCGGAGGTTGGGTCAGGTGGTGGTGCTGGCAGCAGCGGTACCCACGTGCATCCCGCTGCGGCGGCAAACGGATGACGTAAGGGGCTGGCGATGGGGCGATGGGAGGGCGCGACAGGCGGCTAGGGGCGCAGGGCGCAGGCAGGTGTGAGGGGGGGGGGCTGGGGGTCGGGGACGCATCCCCGCAAGGAGGACAGTCGGGGCGGCTAGGAGGGGTATCCGGCTAGCAGGGGTGTCCGGCTAGGAGGGGTGTCCGGGAAACCCGCCATGCGGGAGCCGGGTGGGGCGGTGGGTGGCTTGCATCTGTCGGCCAGGTGCTGCCACCCCGGCTGCAGCCTCGTTCCACACCGCGCCCCCACCTGCAGCGCTTGTAGGAAGCGGGGCACCACGGGGGGCTCCACCAGGCCGCCTGGTGGGTTGGCACGTGTGGGGGCGGGGAGGAATAGCCGTCAACCAGCGGGTTTGTGAGCACAAAGACAAAGCGGTGGGATTGGAGCAAAGGGAGGGACGACCAGTGCTGTCCTCGCTGCATCCCCCTGTTGTCTTCCCTCGCACATACACACACATACATACACATACACACACATACACACACATACACACACATACACACACGCATACACACGCATACACACACATACACACACGCATACACACACATACACACGCATACACACACATACACACACACGAACCCAGCTGCCCCTCACACCTGCCACCAGCGGCACGGGGCACAGCACTCTCGCTCCCGCCATCTCGCCCCGCCGCACCAGCTCCCGCACTAGCCCCTGCGTGGAGGCCTGAGGCAGGGGGACCGGGGTCGGAGCGAAGTAACCGAATCAAGCATACGCCCAAGCAAGCCCAAGGATGTGCTGGCATGTTAGGTGGAATTGGGTGTGGGGTGATTATGGAGCGCCGATACAAGGGGAGGGCGAGAGAGGGGTGCGCTGCGCTTGGGCGGCCCCTCCCCAACACGCCCTAACCTACCGCAACATGCCCTCCCACTCCCCCCACCTCCCACTCCCCCCACCTCCCACTCCCCCACCTCCCACTCCCCCCACCTCCCACTCCCCGCACCTCCCACTCCCCCCACCTCCCACTCCCCCACCTCCGGCGGTGCGACGTGCACCTCCAGCCCCCTGCTGCTGAGGACCTCCCCGTCTGCACCCAGAGCACACAGCCGGACGCCGCTGCGCCGCAGCCACTCGCAACCTTCGTGCTCGCCTGCGGGAGGGGGGGGGGTGGATGTGCTGGGTGGGAGGAGGGGTACAGCCAACAGCAGGGGCGGTGGCGAGCAGCAGCAGGGGGAGGCCAAGCAGCGCGACAGCAGCAATAGCAGCCGGTTGGTCGGTCCGGTAGTTCCGCACGTGCCCGCCACGCCTGCAACTGCTTTGCCCCTGGCAGCGCCCCCCCAGGGGTAACCGCGGGAGAGCAGCAGCGGCAACAGCGGCAGCGCCAGCAGCAGTATCAGGAACCACAGCCCTTAGCCACCGTCGCACACCGGCACCCGCAGCCACCCAGGACCAGCTCCTGGACGGGGGCTGTAGCACCCGGTGGCTGTAGCACCCGGGGGGCTCGTCGGTGTCGCACACGGTACGGCATGACTCACTCCCCAGCTCCGCGCATAGCTTGTCCAGGAAGGCGAAGATGCCGTTACGTGAGGTGAAGGCGATGTGGGTCACGGGGGAGGGGCCGGCCAGCAGGTAGGACCGCAGCTGGGGGGGCGGGGGGCATGTGTGTATGTGTGTGTGTGGGGGAGGGGATAGAGGGCGGGGGAAGGGGCTGGTGGGGAGGGCAGCCGGAAGGGAGCAAGGGTTGTGAACTGTGTGTGAGTTGAAACACTTCCCTGGGGCCGTACATCCTCGCCCGAACGCGGCGCCGCCCCGGTTTATTTCACGGTATGACTTTCAGGTCAACGGCTGGATCGTACGGCCTCATAACCGCACAACCGCACACAGCTGAATGAGTGCACCGCAGTGCACCGCGCCAAGCACAGCCCTGCAACGGCGTGGTCTCAAGTGCAGGCATATGCGAGGCATTCGAATATTGTGTTGCCCAAGTGTGGCTCCCCTTCATGCAGTTATCATCAATGCAAGTATACAGCACGTGCCTGCGAGACATCCCACTGCTGGAGCGCAGTGATCTGTACGGCGGGCACGATTAGGGGGCGGGCACCGGCGTTGACGAGCTTGGCTGATAGCTTCTGGCTGTACTGCCGTGGAGCTGGGGGGGGGAAGGAGTGATCAGAGGGTGGTCGCAGGGAAACCATGAGCTTGGTGGGGAACAGACTGCCGTTCGTCCATGCAAGCAAACATCGTAAATATGTTCGTCGGGAATCGTAAGATTTCACCTGTAACAATAATACGCTTCCCGAGCAGCGGAAGATCGTCCGGCCCTGCCAGAGGGCTCCGTCCATCGCCATCCTTTAACAGCGAGCGGCACGTCCCTACCGCGGCACTAGGATTGCTTTTGACAGCTAGTAATCTGACATTCACGTATGACCCAGATGGTTTGTAGGCCCCAAATCTCGATGGCATTTGCATTGTTGCCATGTTCCGTTGCTGGCCGCCCAAGACAGCACGTTATTGCCGTAAGTTTAGAAATATAAGACGCGTTTGTGTAATTTAACCCGGATTAGAACATGTTGCGAGACCGGCATTAGGCAACGGCCAACCGCAGGCCCATCGTTGCTCGCTATCGAAGCTATACTATTGCGTTATAATACTCATGTCAGTTAACTCGTGACTCTGTAGTAATCTATCTTGCGGCAGATAGGATGCTGCAGCAGAAGACCCTGGCCGCGCGCTGTCCGACACTGGCCAGCGCGCGAGCCAGCAGGAGCTTAGTCCCTGTCGTTAGATCTCAAGCTTCTGCTACTGAGGCAAAGTCTACCAAGCCGAGAGCGCCTCTGACCGGTGATGCGCGGAGCCATGAGACGGACATTGTTGTAGTTGGCAGCGGCATCGGTGGCCTCTGCTGCGCTGGCATGCTGGCAAAGTACGGCTACAAGGTGAGCGCGATGCCGTCTGCAGGCGTCGCGAACCAGCACTGCCACCCGGTCGGGGGGGTTGATGCGTGGGAACGCGTGGGCAACAGGAAGCCTCACGGCCTGCGCAGGCCCCCACCATCGCGCCTGCATTCACCGCTGTCCTTCCCCCTCCCCAGGGGAGTCCTAAACACCCAAATTGCTTTACTGCAACGTCGATTGTGCAGCACTGGGATCGCCAACAGTCCGCCTGACTTGGCGGTCGTGGCCTCTCGGCCCCCTACCAGGTCGTCCAGCTAGCTCCCGCCCCTAACTCTTTCCCTCCGGGTTCCCCCCCCGCTGCTCCATTAGGATTCTAGCTCTTCCAGAGTGGTCTCTCAATGACGGCTCTAATTACCCCGGAAGGTAATCTTCCGCCGCCCCTCCCGCCGCCCCTCCCGCCGCGCAGGTGACGGTATGCGAATCCCACAGCATCCCCGGCGGTGCGGCACACGCCTGGGTGCGCGACGGATACCACTTCGAGTCCGGGCCGTCCCTCTACTCCGGTGGGTGCTGCCAGCGAGGATCTGAGGGGCGCCTGGCTGCATGGGGGTCCTGGGAGATGCCCGGCCAGGTTGAATGCGGGGGTGGAGCTCTGCTGCTGGGTCTGCTGCTGGGTCTGCTGCTGGGTCTGGGGCTGGAGCAGGTTATCCCTCGCTCATGGCATGTGGCGGTGCCTGGCAAGACGGGTTGCGTCTAGTGTGTGGGTGAGGGCCAGAAGCCGTCGCCGTGTCGGGGCGGCCGGTGTCTTGGCCGCGATGGCCAAGTGGCAGCGGCCTGGGGCAGTGGGCGGCCTGGGGCAGTGGGCGGCCAGCGGACAAACGCACGGGAGGGCGGGTGGGCTGCGGCGCGGCTGCCGTGCGGTTGCGGCGCCAGGAGGGTGTGGCATGCAGGCGGCCACGCGGCCACCTCTTGTGCCCTGCACCCTCTGCCGTCATCGGCTCCAGTCCCCCCCCCCACCCTCTGCCGACATCGGCTCCAGTCCCCACCCCCCCACCCTCTGCCGTCATCGGCTCCAGTCCCCACCCCCCCACCCTCTGCCGTCATCGGCTCCAGTCCCCACCCCCCCACCCTCTGCCGTCATCGGCTCCAGTCCCCACCCCCCCACCCTCTGCCGTCATCGGCTCCAGTCCCCACCCCCCCACCCTCTGCTGCCCCGCGGCTGCGCCAGGTATGGGCGCCCGGGGCAAGGAGGCCAACCCCCTGGGCCACGTGCTGACGGCCCTGGGTGTGGAGCTGGACCTCATCCGGTACAACACCTGGAACGTCATCGTGCCGGAGGGGACCTTCCTCACGAAGGTGGGTGAGGGGCGGTGAGGGGCGGGAGGGGTGGCGAGCGAACCCTTGGAAGCGACATTAGGACAAGTAATGGTGGGAGATAGCTAGTAGGCGGCACGGGTGGGGAGGGGCACGGGTGGGGAGGGGAGGGGCACGGCTTGGGATTATGGAGGGGATGATGGGGTCTTGGGTCATGTGGGCCGGAGGTAGGGCGGGGCGACGAAGTGAGCGGCAGGGGGCGGGTGGCAGCGTGTTTGGGCCTGGGCTTGGGCTTGGGCTGCACTGCGGAGGGGATGTCATGGCTTACCACCGGGGGGCCAGGGGCTGCCGAGTGGGGGACAGAGGCGCGGCCTAGGGGGAGGCGCCAGGGTGGTACCGCCGCCGTTGCGCCAGGCTGCTCCACCCCGTAAGGCCCCGGAAGGCCCCGGAAGGCTCCTCGCGAGTTGCGGTGGAATGCCTCCCGGGGCCAGCTCACCTCGCCGCTGAAGCAGCACCTGGTCCCCCGCCTCGCCGCCTTCCATCCCCAGATCGGCAACGACAACTTCTACGAGGTGTTGTCCAAGGTGGGTCGCTGGAGGGGGCGGCAGGGAGGCTGGAGGGGGCGGCAGGGAGGCTGGAGGGGGCGGCAGGGAGGCTGGAGGGGGCGGCAGGGAGGCTGGAGGGGGCGGCAGGGTGGCTGGAGGGGCCGGCAGGGAGGCTGGAGGGGGCGGCAGGGAGGCTGGAGGGGGCGGCAGGGAGGCTGGAGGGGCCGGCAGGGAGGCTGGAGGGGGCGGCAGGGTGGCTGGAGGGGCCGGCAGGGTGGCTGGGTGGGAAGCTGCAGCTGCGGTATCAAACATCGTGAGTGCTTGTAGGACCGGGTACCGGCACGGGCCCAAGGAACCTGACACTGCCAGGATGGAGCGTGTAATTGGTCAGCCACCGCTGAGCTGCAACTGCTGATGCGCCGCTGGACTCCTCCCCCCCCCCCACGCGCTTTTGTTTTCGTGTCACCGGTTTCACACCACCCCCCGCGCTCTGGACCACCATCTTCAACGCCCTTGGTTTGTCGGCCGTGGATTCACGGATTATCTTTCACCTCCCGCGCCCCCTACTTCCTGCCCTCTTGTCATGCCCAGCACCGGCATGAATCTAGTGTCCGTGACGGCCGAAGCCTGCTGTGGGGCATGACACTCTGCTTCCTATGTCGTGTAACCGGGTCTCCTCGCACCGCCCTGCTGCCGGCCCCCAGGTCCGCGGCCCCGAGGCGGTGGCCGAGTGGTCCCGGCTGCAGGAGGTGATGAGGCCGCTGGGCAAGGCGGCTGCGCTCATGCCGCCAGCGGCGTTCAGGTCGGGAGCGGAGGGGGCCAGGAGGGCGGGTTTGGGAGGGGGCGGGGAACGGGGGTTAGGTTCGTACGGGCAGTGGTCAGTGGCTTCGGGGCATCGGTGATTGAACTCGGCGATTACCGTGGATGTGAGGGTGCACGGTCCTGCCACTTCACTGCTGAGCACGCACACAAGTACCCTTCTCGCCCTCCTTACCCTCTGCACTCTCCCTCCCCCTCCACGCTCCCTCCCCCTGCACGGCCCCACCCATCCCCCAGGTACGACCCCGGTGTGCTGCTGACCGCCTTCGCCCGCTACCTGCCCGACCTGATCGCCTCGGGAGGTGAGACCAGTCCAGGGAGGGACCCCGCTGTTGTGGCGGGGCCCCCAACCTGCAGGCCATTCGGGCGTTCATTACTTTGGCGGCGACAGCCGCCGCCGCCGCCGCCGCCGTCAGCAGCCAGGGACGTACCGGCAGCTCTGACGCGAGGGGCTGGTTGTGGCGCCCCCTCCTCCCGTGTTAGCCGCCGAAGGTCGACAAACGACCCCCGACTTCCGTCTCCTCAACCAAGCTTTCCAGCATGCATCTCGAAACATCTCTCGGTTTTTTCCCTTCGTACGCGGGTTTTCCTTTCGTACGCGGGTTTTCCTTGCAACCTCCCCCGTGTCTCTCCCTCCGGATTTCATCTGTCTTCCCCGCCCCTGGCTGTTCGCCAGCATAGCTGCTTCTGCCCTCCGTCCCCTAATGTCGTGAAACCGGGTCTTCCCAACCTCCTCCCCCCGGGGTCGAGCAACACGTCCCTCAACATCCAGGCGGTGCGCGCCCCACCTTGTTTACTGCTGCACCTCCCCTGCATGTCTCCAACCCTACACGTCCTCCCCCCTCATCCGAGATGGGTATCCGCCCTCCCGCCCTCCCGCCCTCCCGCCCTCCCGCCCTCCCGCCCGCAGGCGACGCCGCCCGCCTGACCGGCCCCTTCTCCTCCATCCTGGACGGCGCCAACATCCGGGACCCCTTCATCCGCAACTGGCTGGACCTGCTGGCCTTCCTGCTCAGCGGACTGCCGGCCAACGGAACCATCGCGGCCGAGGTGGTGAGTGCGGGGTGGAGGGGCGGAGGCGCGGGATGGGTGATGGCAGCCAACCCAAGCCAAGCCTTACCAACTCCCAACCAACAACGGCCCCAAATTGCTTCATTCAAGAATGGCTGCTGAATGCCCGACCGGGTCGGATGACCAGCTCGGTACGGCAGGGGCGTGGACGAGCGGGTCATGTTTCCCCCGCTGCGGTGCTCGTCCTTCTCGGAGCACCTCGATCCCCTCCGGGCCCTATACCCCCCATCCCACCCCTCCGCGCCCTGTAGCTCCCCCTCCGGGCCCTATGCACACCCCGCAATCCCCCCGGACCCTATAACCCCGCCCCCCGCCCCCCCCGCTGCCAGGCCTACATGTTCAACGAGTGGTACCGGCCTGACTGCTTCCTGGAGTTCCCCCGCGGGGGCTCACAGGTGGGGCTGGGGGCTCACAGGTGGGGCTGGGGGGCAGCGGCGCCCCGCAGCGCACCGGCACAGACGCCAGTCCACCCACCATCCGCACCCTCTCAACCCAAACGACCCGGCCTCCCGTTTATCTCGCCACGCTGCTCTCGCGCTACCTCGCGGCCCTAACGCTCCACCTCTCATCTCGTCTGGCACTCCTCCCCCCTGCCAGGCCATGGTGGAGGGCCTTGTGGGGGGTTTGGATCGGCACGGGGGCCGGCTGCTGCTGAGCGCACACGTGGAGAAGGTCACCCTGGACTCCAAGTGAGGAAGGGCGGGGAGGGGGAGGGCGAGAAGACCGGGCGGAGGAGGGATACTTGGGGTTGGGTTGGGAATTAGGTTACGCAACCATACCTGTATCACGTGCAAGCGGCCACCCCATACCGACTACCTCCCTCCGCCATCACTCCACCTGCCTCCCTCCCTCCCTCCGCCTCCATGCCGCACCGACAGGGGCTCGGCCACCGGCGTCACGCTACGAGGCGGGGGCGCCATCAAGGCGCGCAAGGTGGGGGCCGCAGCAGGGGGGGCTGGGTGCAGGGGTGGGTGCAGGGGTGGGTGCAGGGGGATGGTGGGAGCTGGGCCGCTGTGAGGGGAGTATGCGGCAATGCTGTAGGACAGGAGCGCAAGGATAACCCTTGTCAGTTCCCTTTATCGGCCTCGCGCCACCGGGTCTTGCCTTTTCCCCCTGCTGGGGCCCTTCCTGCAGTCCAACGAAGCAAACACTGCATACACGCAGCATCCCCCACGCGCCCAGTCCCACTCCCACCACCGCCGCACCGCTGTCGCCGCCGCTGCCTCCCCCTTCACCTCCGCCCCCCCTGCTCCTGAAACCCCCACCCCCCACCCCCTCTTAGGCGGTCATCTCCAACGCCAGCGTGTGGGACAGCCTCAAGCTGCTGCCGCCCGACCGCATCCCCGAGCAGTGGCGCCGCAGCTGCGTGGAGACACCCGCCTGCCCCTCCTTCATGCACCTGCACGTGGGCTTCGACGCAACAGGTGGGCCATGCTTGAGAGCTTGGGGGGCGGGGGGGGGGTCAGGAGCAGGGGGGCGGATGCAAGGGCCCAGACCTATCTGCCTGGTCGCGTGACACGCCGCCACTTCCGCTTCCGCTCCGCCCCTCACCAGGCCTGGACCCCTCCCTGGAGCTGCACCACATCGTGGTGAACACGTGGGAGACCGGCGTGACGGCGCCGCAAAACGTGGTGCTCATCTCCATACCGGTGGGGGTGGAGGCGGATGGGGGTGGAGGCGGGTGGGGGTGGAGGCGGGTGGGGGTGGAGGCGGGTGGGGGTGGAGGCGGGTGGGGGTGGAGGCGGGTGGGGGTGGAGGCGGGTGGGGGGGGGGCCAAGAGCAACCGCACGGGCAACAAAGGGGTGTGTGCTGCTGCTGGTGTGTTGTCGGGAGGCAACGGGACCTCCCTCGCCGAGTCCCTGGTCCGACCACACGGCTCCTGGCCTGACTCCTTGGCAGCCAGCCAGCCGCATTACCGTTATGCGCCTAGCTCCGAAACCCGTCCCCCGCCTTATCCTCTACAACTCCTCCTCTCCACGGGTCTTCCTCGAATCCTCCACCCCCCCGCGCAGCCTCGTTTCCCTCCTCGCCACAACCCCCCGGCGCAGCCTAGTTTCTGTCCTCCGGTTCCTATGTCGTGTGACCGGGTCTCCTCGCCTCCCCCCCCCCGCATCCACGGGTCTTCCTCCCCCCCGCATCCACGGGTCCTCCTCTCCCCCCCCGCAGTCCGTTATCGACCCCTCGATGGCCCCGGCCGGGAAGCACTGCCTGCACGCCTACCTGCCCGCAACGGAGCCGTACGAGCTGTGGAAGGGCCTGGACCGCCGGAGGTGGGTCCACCTGGTGGCACGGCGGGGGGAGGGGTTCGAGGGAGAGGGGGGAGGGGGGGGGTGCAAGGAAAACCCGTGTACGAAAGGAAAACCGGCAGGGTGGGGGGTAAAGGGGCGGCCGCCGCTGGTGTTGCCCCGCCCTGGCATTCCCCTTCGGTCCGCGAGTGTAGCACGTTAGGGTGCTCCGTCGCAGTTCACGGCGCTGCGGAGTGGACGGGGGCTCGCACGTTGGGGCCTGCATGCCTCCACTGCTGGCAGCACCTCTAGCAGCACCGCCATTGCTCCAGCTGCGGTGCCCGCAGCTGGCCTCTCTCCCTCTGTCGTCTGTCGAATCATCGGTTTCATATCTTCCCCCCTCCCCCGCCCCGCGTCGTTTTCGTGTCGTCGGTTTTCACGTCGCCCCGCCCCGCGTCCAACTGTGACCTCTCTCCCCAACCAACCCCCCCGGCTCGTTAAGTCTTCATGCCGTGTACCCGGGTAACGGTTACCTCTTGTTACCCGGGTAACGTTACCTCTCTTACCCCCCCGCCCCACAGCCCCGAGTACGCCGATCTGAAGGAGGAGCGCAGCCAGGTGCTGTGGGCCGCAGTAGAAAAGGTGCGCAGGTCCCCCATGCACCCGGCCTCCACTCCCCACCTCATCTCACCCCACCCCACCCCACGTGTTCATTCGGGCATCCACGGGTCTTCCTCGAACCCCTCGTGTCTCAGGGCCGACCCACGGGGTGTTCTATCTCACCCCACGTGTTTCCACGACAGCTCCCCCCCGAACCGCCAACCACCGCCACCCCATCAGGTGATTCCGGACATCCGGAAGCGTGCCGAGCTGGTGATGGTGGGTACGCCGCTGACCCACGAGCGCTTCCTGCGCCGCAACCGCGGCTCCTACGGCCCAGCCATCGCGGCGGGCAAGGGCTTCTTCCCGGGTAGGTGGTTATGAGGCGGTTGGGGACGGTTCGGGCGGTTGGGGCGACAGGGAAGAGCTACGAGGGAGGGGTGTATGTGGTGGGGCTTCCAATCTCGGATCGGAGCGAGGTGACATCGTACGGCTGGGTACGACACCACAACACACGGCCAGTCCCTCCCTCCCTCCCTCCCTCCCCCCTCCCTCCCCTCCCTCCCTCCCTCCCCTCCCTCCCTCCCTCCCTCCCTCCCCTCCCTCCCTCCCTCCCTCCCTCCCTCCCTCCCTCCCTCCCTCCCTCCCTCCCTCCCTCCCTCCCTCCCTCCCTCCCTCCCTCCCTCCCTCCCTCCCTCCCTCCCTCCCTCCCTCCCTCCCTCCCTCCCTCCCTCCCTCCCTCCCTCCTCCCTCCCTCCCTCCCTCCCTCCCTCCCTCCCTCCCTCCCTCCCTCCCTCCCTCCTCCCTCCCTCCCTCCCTCCCTCCTCCCTCCCTCCCTCCCTCCCTCCCTCCCTCCCTCCCTCCTCCCTCCCTCCCTCCCTCCCTCCCTCCCTCCCTCCTCCCTCCCTCCCTCCCTCCCTCCCTCCCTCCCTCCCTCCCTCCCTCCCTCCCTCCCTCCCTCCCTCCCTCCCTCCTCCCTCCCTCCCTCCCTCCCTCCCTCCCTCCCTCCCTCCCTCCCTCCCTCCCTCCCTCCCTCCCTCCCTCCCTCCCTCCCTCCCTCCCTCCCTCCCTCCCTCCCTCCCTCCCTCCCTCCCTCCCTCCCTCCCTCCCTCTCGGGGGCGATCCGCCGCGCCTGACCTACCACCACCGCCCTGCCCGCGCCCTACTGTGCCATGCCGCCTGCCCCCAGGCCCCACCACTCCCATCCCCGGCCTCTACTGCTGCGGCGACTCCACCTTCCCCGGCATCGGCCTGCCCGCGGTGGCCGCCAGCGGGGCCATCTGTGCCAACACGCTGGTGCCGGTGTGGGACCACTGGAAGATGCTGGACGAGATCGGCGTATGAAGTCGAGGGGCTTGAGGGCAAACCCGTAGGCCGGCAGTGAGGAGTAAAACCGATTAGGAAACGTTTGGAACGCCGACGGGCCGGGGCTGGAGCGGGGCGGGGCTGCTGGCGGGGACACAGCAGTCGGGGACACAGCAGTCGGGGAATGCAAGGAAAACCCGTGTACGAAGGAAAACAGCTGTCGGGGAATGGGGGCGGACGGGATGGATTTGTGATGGGGGCGGTGGCGGGGGCGGGGGCGGGGTGCGGAGGAGCGGTCGGGGGGCAGTAGACAGGGTCCGCGGGGGGGGGGGTGATAAGAGAATCCGCGGCCGCGGCCGCGGAGGGGGGGGACGGGCGGGAATCTAACATGGTCAGCGCGCGGTTGCGTGAGAAGGCACGGCGGCTCCCGTGACTGTAATACACGGCAGTTTGGATGTGTGGGAGGGGGCGGTAGAGGAAGTGTAGCCCCCTTGGATATGCGCCGTCCGCGCGAAGCGCGCTGGAGCTTAATTGGGGACAACTCGAGACCAGGGTGTTGTATATTTGTATTGGGCTCTCCGATTTAGGACGCGTGGTCTGGGAGAGCTGCGGGTGAAGGTCTTTGTCTCCTCCGTCTTTCTCAGCGTCAGGCGATGTGCCCGATGGTTCTACCTCTGGGAGAGCTGCGGCTGAAGGGTTGCGCGACAGGAGCGCAAAGGTGCCCGATTACCGCGCTTACTTGCAGACATTGTACGGCTGCGGCTCGGATTGGTTTTATACCCGAAGCAGGCGCGTTTTGCACCGCCGCCGCCAATCGTTTTTGATCACGCCAGAGCTGCGAGCTGCGTGCAGCTGCGATGGAGTGCGGATGGAGGTGGGGCCCGCACTCGGGAGGATCTGTTGGGGTTGTCGCAGTGACGCAAAGGGAGAGTCCGCGCTATTGCAGGCCACCGTTTGCCGGCTGAACAAGACCCGGGTAGTTACGCCCACCTTCGAGACCCGAGACGTGTAAAACATATCTGACGCATCACCGTTACATGGCGAGCATTTAGAAGCGCCCCGTGCTGCAGTAAGGTACCACTGGTGCCACAGTCCGGCAAATGGCGCTACGACGGGAACCCAACTCTAGAATACCGCAACTGCTGAGCTCAAACGTGGCTGGTTAGCTTTCAACTGCGTCTCAGTCGTGGCCGTAACAACCACCAACAGTAACACCTGAAGCCTCACTGGTCTCGGTTCAAAATTGTTGCGCAAGGCCTCTCCGACCGATGGTGCAGCTCGTCTGCCAGCTTATTAGGCACCTTTGCGCATTGCGTCTGACCAAGTGGACATACCTATGCAACCCAACCGACATCAACCAACACAACCGCCACAATCGACATACACGAAATACCCACCCGCTAGCCCTGAGCTGGCACACACGAGCAGCTAGCAACGGCTCGGCACACCAGTGTTGTACGGCGGCCGTCACAAGGCGCTCAAGCAGGCCCGGTCCGCGCCCCACCGTAGTTACGTATGACTATGAGCAGGTCGGGCCCACGACTCCTTCGCCCCGTCTGATTCGCGAGTCACTTAGGAGTGCGCTGAGTCAGGCCTGGTGCGCCTTCTCGGATCGATTCAGCCAGTGGCCCGCTGCCGTACAAGTCCAGGCCGAGCACCACAGGATCATGACCCCGTGGGCGAGGGCGGTGGCATCCCGAGCCCCGTCCCTCTGCCACTGCGGGTCGATCGCGAATGATGGAATGGTGTGTAGGCCGCAGGAGATCCAGGCGGCGCTGGCGAACAGCGCGTAGCCCTCCAGGATGAGGTAGTCGCCGCGGCTGCGGGGCCGGGGGTCGCGAGCCCACATGAAGGCGGTGAGCAGAAAGAGGATGGCGATGCAGGAGCCGCCGGCGCCGAAGAAGAAAGGGATGCGGTAGACGAAGAGGTTGGTGGTGAGGGAGAAGACGAGCGCGGTCAGGGCCGCGGCTTTGAGGGCCCACAGGAGTAGCAGAGGCGCGCCCTTTGTGACGATGCCCCGGTGCGCAGAGCAGATTGATGTCAGGGTGGTGGTGCCGATCAAGACGCTGTCGGCCCAGGAGAGGAACAGCGGGCTGCGGCGCCAGTCTTCCTTGAGCCAGGGATTTATGCCGCCCATCGCCTTGCTGCCAGCGACCATGTGCCAGGTGTACGCGACGCCCCAGGAGATGGTCAGGACGGCCAGGAGCGAAACGAGGAAAAACATGGGGCCGGGTCCATCCATGGCGACCTGCGCACTATGATTCTTCCAAAAGTGAAAGGATGCGCGTGATAAGCAGCAGCTTTTTGATTACACAGAAATTGAGCGTAGACTCAAAGACTCAAAGAGGCGCGTTGCTTTCGTGGCGGTCCATGGGACGGTTGGCGTACTAGGTTCGGCAACTACCGTCTTACATCGAACACTTCCAGAGCGAAAACATATAATCAGTGCGCAACAAGAAAATTGGAATATATAACTACACAGTATTTCTTTCGACTCACCGCAGAAGCGAGCGATTGGCGGTTGTCGACCCCTAGCAGGCTTGGGCTCTACAACACCAACCAGCATGCGCAATGTGAGCAAGCTCTATCATCACCCTTTGCATCTTAGGATAACCAGAGTCGCAAGTTAATAGTCGCGCTGTCTTTCCGGTGATATTGTGTTGGTTCAGGGGATCGAACCGCCTGCACTTTCTTGGCACATCCTTCGATGATAAACAGAGGATTGGCATTAATTTCCTTATCTGGAGGTGTAGCGTGTTCCAAATCGCATCCGAATGGAACAAGCGAGATTGTCAACTGCTCGCCACGTTGTCAACCAGCAACTGCGACGCAACGGGGTGTTAGACAAGTTTGCGCGGGACGGTACAGGGCGGCCACACAGTTACTAGGCTTACAGATTACTGGGCTTACAGGTTACAGGTCACCAGCCAAGAGGTCCAGGACACAACGTTTGTTGGTTGTCGGGGATAGCGCCGAAAGCAAGCTCTCAGGCTCTTACCGCATGAATACCGTACGAGCAAGTTAGCGACATAAAGCCTTCCCTTCTGGGCGTAAATAAACCTGGCCGGCCTTAGCCGAGGTCGGTGACGCCGAGCTTCGGCTTGAAGTGCCATTGGACCGTTAACTAACTATGTGCGGAATTCGATGCGCTTAGGCACTGCCGAACGTGTTAGTTACCCTTCCGTGCTGCATTGATCAGCCTCGCTCGAGAGCAACGTGTCGCTGCTTCTGCGAAGCGATGGCGGCTTCACGGATGGCGGCCACTCTCATCAGCGCAAGGCGTACCCTGCGGCGCATACACCGCCGCCCTCTGCTTACTGGGCGGCAGCTGCCGTACCGACGCAGAGCGAGGTGTTGCCCAACAAGGCAAGCAATCTGCGGAGAGCAGCGCGCACTGCCCGGCTAGTTCAGCACTCCCCAAGGCGTCCAAGGCAAATAGCCCCAGAGATAGTTGCGCACATACTAAATCACTGGACGGAGCGATCTAGGTACCACCCATCCATCAAGACATGAAGTCTAACCCGCTGTGTGGCCACAACACGCGCGCGACAGCTCTTCCCTAGACAGCGTATTCCGGCAACCCTGGGGTGGATGTCTTTTGTGTGGACGTATATGCGCACGTGCGTAATGATGAAGCAACGATCTGTGGAAGGGTTGTGGAAATGTAGCGACGGCCCCCAGCTGTCATTAAAACCGCCCGCTTGCTGTCTTTCTACCGCCGCCGGGCCACAAGCGCCGCTGAGCGACCAGCACCAGCCCTTCCTTCCACCGATTTAAAACACCGACCGCACGGTGGACATGAGGAGCCAGTGGTGAGCGAGGTAGATCGCTTCTACCCACCACTTGCCGCGTTCGACACATAATAAGCGGCCGCGACCGAACCAAGCAAGGAGCGACGGAGCGTCGCACATGCAACGGTGGTGGTGTGCTTGAGGGCACGCACCGACCAACCAGCACGCAAGCAAACCACCGCAGTAAGTGCCGCCTACAGCAGCTAACGGGGGACGCATTTCCAATTCCCGGATTATGGTATTCGCAGGTGCACTCACGCGATGAAGCACTGACAACTAGCCGGTAAAATGTCTGTAGCCCAAACCAAGCCCATCCAAGCAAGTAGATACGGTAGACACAGGTTAAAAACCCTAAAACCCTAGGGCAGCTCGTCATGCGACAGGTCTTCGGAGCGCTCCAGGGCACGAATATGAACACACAGCCGCCTCGTTTCCCCACGAAAGCACATCAGAAGAAAACGCATTATCATTGTGGGGAGCCATCATGCTAGACAGCAGCCTTCCACTTATTTTTCTACTAGGGCTGCTGCACTCAGACGCACACTGTTCAGCCTCACAGTTTAATATCATACGCGCCAATCTCCCTACCCGAGAATACCAGCACCGCTGCCTTAGCGATAACACGCAACCTGCAATTGGGCATGCCTTTCTCTCTGCCCAACCTTACCGGCGACTATATATCACGCACCACCACTACCTACCGCGTTCATTTAGCCTAAACCGTGAGCCGTGAAGAAGCGAAAGCGCCAGCAGCAAACGAAAGCCAACCCACCCACGCAAAGCAGCTCCGGTGCAGAAGTGCTGCACTGTGTGCACCCACAGCAGCCCTGCATGCCTGTCGCCCTCCACCCCCCGGAGATCAATGAATGCACTTCGTTCAGCTCTCTGACCGCCCTGGCATCCGCTAGTATGGGACGCTCCTTATGACATGACACCCAATCAAAGGGCCCAGCCACGGCGGGCGGGGCCGCACCTGTGCCCCTCCTTCCGCTCTTGCCACATGCAGTACATACGTACGGCATCAAGGTACGAACCCAATGGTCAAAATAGGCGTCGGGGGCTGTGCATGCAGCGAGCCCGCCCCCACGAACCTCAGTTCGTTTTTATAAGGCCCGCCCGCACGTAGATCGATGCCGGCGGCAGATGGCTGCGCCGCATGGCTCGCCCCGTCCCCGACGCGGCATGAAGTGGAGGTGGACAAAATTGCTAAATCCCTACCACAGCTCTTATGAGGGGGCGTGTAACGTGCAATGGTCGTCCGTGCGTCCCTGCGGTCGCAGTTACCAAGCTGTCTTGCCCTCGACACGTGCCATCCACCGGCAGCAACAGGAGCAGCAGCAGCAGCGCCTACAAGCAAGCAGCACTGCGAGCGCGTCCTGCCTAATCCCCAGCCAATGACCTCGCGCTGGTCTCACCCGCTGGGAAAAGCAGTTTGGCGCCATCCATCCCACCAGCTACCACACACCGGCACTCACCTAGTCGGTGCCTCGACACGCTCGTCAGCTGCCGTACACACGCCCAACCACACGCTCATCAGCTGCCGTACACACGCCCAACCACTTGCTGCTGTATCCAAGGGTGCTATCTACTAAATAAAGGGGCGGCGAGGAGCTCGACAGCGCCAGCAAGCCAGCAACCAGCCAAACAACCAAACAACGCTGAATAACGCACCAACGCACAAACCAGCGGCATCATCGCCGAGTTGATTCCCCTGATAGGGCCTAGTCCCTTTACGCGCACAAAACTCGCACAATCAATGAACAGTAGCTACATTCACGGCCTCATACACGCCCCTCAGCGCTAGCATTGCTTCCGTCCGCAACCTAAGACCCCCAGCAGCAGCAGTGCGACAATAATGATCAGACAGCATCGAGCGACCCATCCAGCAGCCACCACACGATATGCGTCGTCTGACGACGACGAGACACCTCGCTCGTTTACGACCTCAGAAAACGGACAGCCAGGAGGTAGCTAGGAGCCGCGCGGCTGCGGCCCTATCTCTCCATCCGTAGCACCTGCCGCTACTTGCTGCACACGCGCCTGCTGCCCACGCGCAACCGCTTATTGGAAAGGATCATTAAAAATATTCACTAGCCCGAAAATCCAGTATTCCGGCTGAAGACGGTAAGCACAAGCAGCTCATCCATCCCGCCACCCGAGCTCCTGCGGCCACTGATGACGACAGTAGCGCGCTGTTGCGGTGACGCCGGCGACGTCGGCTTTATCCTCGGCCGGGAGTAGACAGCCCGCGCGCGAGGTACGGAAGACGTACAGCAGGAACTGCCAGCCCTACACGTGCTTATGGCCGCAGCTCCCTCCATTCGCCGCGCGGCGAGCAGAAGGCGGGCGCAGACTTGTAGTGGGTGCTGCCTAGACGTCGCACCCACTCGCCTCTCCGGGCCCATGCGCCGCCGTTGTCATCGTCCGCGCGCCGCGGGGTTGGTCAGACCAGCTCTAGCGCAGCGACGAGCTCCTCCTCTTCCTCCTCCACGCACGTTTGTTGCGCCGCTCCACTCGCCGAGTACGTCCTCTTGCCGCGCCCCGCTGCTCTCCGGGCGTCACCGCCACCAGCGCTACCGCTGCCGCTTGGTGCTGCAGCAGCAGCAGCAGCCTCGGCCGCAGGGGCCTCAGCTGCCTGATCCGCGACTCGCGGGGCCAGATCCAACTCCAGGGAGGGCTCCCCACTGGCGCGCTGCGGCGGGCCTGCTGAGCCGCCACCCCTGGAGCTGGTCGCCGCCGCCGCTGCCGCCATGGCCGCGCTGTCCGCCATCAGCCCGGCGGCCGGGCTGCTTGCGAGCGCGCCGGAGAACAACAGGGGCTGGAAGGGTGCGAGCTGGGCCGATGCACTGGCGCCCATCGAGTGCAGGCTCGGCGCGTCCGCAGCTTGCAGCAGCAGCTGCTGCTGGAGCGCCCAGGCGGCGGCGTCGGTGGCGTCGGTGCCGCGTGCAGCCGCAGCCGTCGCCGCCCAGTTGCTGCCGAGGCTGCTCGTGTCGGAGGAAACCGCACGGCTGACGGCTTGGGCGTTGGTTATGGAGCGGGGGCCGCCGCCGCCGGAGGTCTCCGTTGAAGACGAAATGGTCTGAAGACCGCCGGCGCGCGGCGCCGCGAGCGCAGATCCAAGGCCGTACAATTGCGCGTGCAGCGGCGGCGGGGGCGGCGGTGGGCCGCTGGCTGGCGGCCATGCCCTGCCAGCGGCCGCTGGGCCGCCGCCGTCATGCCGGTCGACGGCGCCGCCGCCGCTCATCCCCGGGCAGGCCGCGAAGGCGGCGGCGCCGCCGGCCGGACCGGCCGGGCCTCCGAACAGCGCTTGATTGGAATGTCTAGCCGGGGGCCAGGCGGCTGGGAAGCTGTTACCAGGCGGTCGCAGCCGCCGCGTCGATGCACCCGGCTCAGCGGCAGCGTCAAGGGATACTCCTTGGGGCGCGGCCGAGGCAGGCCGCTGCCGGCCTGAGCTTCGGTGCTGTTGCTGTTGTCGTTGATGGTGGTGCAGCTGGGGATGGTGGCGCTGCTGCAGCGCACGCGGCTGCTGCTGCTGCTGTTGCAGCTGTGTCTGCAGCATCAGCAGCTGCTGCTGCTGTTGCTGCAGCTGCTGTTCCATCCAGGATGAGGATCGCCAGTCCGGTTGCTGCTGCTGCTGGTTGCTTGCTGCTGGTTGCTGAGACGGCGCTGCTGCTGGGATGGGAGGCGGCAGCTGCTGGTGTTGCTGCCCAAAAGACACGGGCTGCGGCTGCTGCAGCTGCAGCCATGGCAGCTGCCGCCTGGCCTCAACACCCGGCTGCTGCAGCGGCGCCGTCGCCATGCTCGGGAAAAGCGTCCCTGCGGGTGCAGTCGGGGCCATAGCAGCAGCAGCATTCCTCGAACCCGTGCCTGGCTGCTGCTGCAGCCGCATGTCGCTGTTCGGCTGCTGGCGGCTGACCCCCAAGTCCCCACTGTGTTCAAGGTATCCTGCCGGGCCCTCCGCTCCACCACCCGGCGGCGCTGCCAGTCCCAGCAGCGCCGGCGCCGTGACCTGCGGCGGAGCAACCCCCACCGGGCCGGACGGTCGTGACATGACTTCAGCCGTGCCGCCGCTTGCGCGCGCTGCACGTCTGCCGGACGGTAGGCCGCCCTGCTGCCCGCCCTGTTGCCCGGCCTGCTGCTGCTGCTGTGGCCAAAGAGGGCTTCCCGGGAAGGGGTGCGGGGCGCTCGCAGGGGCCATACCCGTCACGGTCGCGTGCGCGCTGCCGAACGCGGACCGGGGCCCGGCGGCGATGAGACTGGACTCGTCCGACATGCGGTTGAACGCCGGCGTCAGCGGGGCAGGCGGGACGAGCGCCGTACCGTGGAACGCCGGCCACGGCGCCGGCTGAGGCACGTGCGGCGGCAGCAAGCAAGCAGCCGGCGGCACCGCCAGGTGGCTTCCCTGGTACTCCTGGTAGTCGAGGACGTCTTGCTGGGATGACCATTCCGCAGCTAGGGCAGCCAGCTCGTCGCCGTCGTCACCCGCACCGCCGCCGGTGCTGCCAAATCCCTCCAAACTGAAAGCAGCCGCACCAGCGGCGGCGGCGGTGGTAGTGCCGGCGCCGGCGGCAGCGGCCGTGCCCCCTGCAGTGTCGTTGCAGCCGCCAGGCGTACTGCGTTCGTTGGCGCCGACGCCCTCCGCCATGATCAGCGCATCCACACTGAGACCGGTGTCCACGAGCTCAAAGACGTCGGGCGACGGGGCGGACAATCGCTCCGGGCGCGGCGAGGGCGCCTGCAGCAGCATCGGAGGCGGCCGAGGCCCCTCCGGTCCTGGCGCCAGTGCCGTCAGTGTCGTACCCCCGATGCCGGTTCCGAAACCGCCGCCTGTGAATACAGTGCCGCCGGCTGCTGCATGGTCCGCACCGCTGCTGACGAACTGCGCCGGCGCTTCGCCGCCAATCCGGGCGCCGCCGCCGCCCAGGAAGGGGTGGTCCAAGGACTGCAGGTCCGACAGCTGCCCCGCAGCGCCCCCTCGAGCGCCGCTGACTCCCAGGGCCATCGACGCCATCATGGCCTGCTGCTGAAAGACCTGGTGCTGCAGCGACTGCAACCGCAGCTGCTCCAGCTGCCACTGCTGCTGCCGCCGAAGCTGCTGCTGGTTGTACAGCTGCTGTTGCCGCTGCGCCGGCGGCGGTGTCTGGAAATGCAAATCGAGAGTGAAGCCGCTGCCACCCACGGTCTCGTGTCCCGGCAGCTCAACGCCTGCTGGAGCGGCAGCCGTCACCAGCGACCGATCCCGCCTCCGAGAGTCGCCGCGATGCCGTTTCGCAGCCGTGCTATTAGCTGAAGCATCGAGCGGCCCCGCTGAAGCACTGCCGGATGCGCTAGCAGAAGCAAAGCCTCCGCCGGCTGACGCGGCCTGCTGCGGTGCAATACCGGTAGCACCAAGCGCACCGAGCTGCAACGGCGGCAACGACGCGCCGCGATCACCGCCGCCGCTGCCCGGCCTCCCACACGGCGCTGACGTGAGCTGCTGCCCGGAGTAGGTTGCGGGCGCAAAGCGGATGCCCAGTTGCCCGGTAAAGTGCAGCTCGCCTTCGCTCCTGCCCCGCCCCTCCGCCGCCGGCCCTGCATGCCAGGACGCCGACCCAGGCAGCAGCGCCAGGCGCTCTGCGGACTCGAGCCGCAGGAACTCGCCCTCGGAGCTGCCGCCATGGGGCGGGCCCAGGCTCATGCCGGCGGCGGCAGCCTCATCCCACGGCGAGTGAGCGTCCGCGAACTCTCCGCCCACCGCCGCGGCGGCGACGGCGGCGCCAGCGCCTCCACGGTCTGGATGACCAGGTAGTAGCCCAGGCGGGAGGGCTGGAAAGGCCGTCACGGCACCTCCTTCCTGTGCAGCAGCTGGGGAGTACCGCACCAGAGGCAGGCTGGCGGAGGCGGAGGCGATTGCCAGTGTGCCTGGGGCGGAGGCCGCAGTGGGCAAGGCGACTTTGGGCATCTCGTCGCTACTGCCGCTGGAGCTGGCTTCGCTGCCGCTGTCGTTGTCGCTGCCACTAGCGCGAACCCTCATCCGGCTCGCCCCTGGCGTGCCGCCGCCGCCCGCCGCCCGACCCAGCCCGCCATCCCGACCACTCGGCGCCTGCTGCAGGGCATTGCCTACACCCAGGAGCGGGTACCCCGTGGGGTATGCGGCCGGCGCCGCTCCGAAACCAGCGTCGCCGGGGTCGCGGTCTAGCATCAGCGGGGGCGCCATTCGGGCATCAGGTCCCAGACCGCCAGCTGACACGAAGCCCGGCGCCAGCCCATCGCCGCCGTATCCGCCGCCGCCGCCGCTGCTGACTCCGCCCAGGCTCATGGCGCTGCCGTACGCATCAGCGGCGTTCAGCATCGAGCCGCAAGGACCCGGATACACGGCTCCCATGCCGTACCCGCCCATGCCGTACCCGAGCGGGTCCATGTGTTCCCATGATGGGTGCTGCAGGGCAGGCTGGCCCGGGTACGGCGGGAAAGGCAGCTGCTGGGGCGCGTACCGTTGCGTGTGGCTCCGCTGGCGGGCGCGATTCTTCGCGAGCATCATACGGCACGTCCTGTACGTGAAGGGAGCGGGTGCGGCGCACAAGGCACCGAGTACGGGTGGGCGTGGTTGTCGCAGCGGGTGAAGGTGCCCGTTGTGCCATGCAAGGCAACGGCGAGGTGCCCCCAATTTTGGTCCCAGCAAGCCTCTTCCGCCCCGCAGGATCACCCACACACCCTGTGTACATGTTAGCAGTGGGCCGGAAAAAACCGCTTTATGCTGAGGGACACACATACGGTAACGCACGGCTCGCTGGTACGTTGGAGATGCGGTGACAGCTGGCGAATGAACGCTTTCTACGCGAACTGGCATCGTGATCAGTGTGCGCTCACGTCTGCGGCCCCGCGGCGTGCTCGCTGCTTGCCGCCCTGCGGTCTACCTATCTGCTTTTTGGGTCGTTTGCTTCACAACAGCAAAGAACCATTATGACCACATGTCGATGACCGCGCAACACAGCCGAGTGACCCCACCGAAACTCAGGATTGCAGCTCCCTCTCCCTGTCGTACGGTACCTGTTCATCCCCTCAAACTCCGAAAGCGAGTGGAAGCGCGAGCACTGCTGGCAGAAGCGCTGTAAGACGCCGTCGACCGAGATACATGGCGCTTTGATGTGGGCGTTGCACAGCCGGAAGCGCTGGTGCGTCTTAGGCGCGTTGTCAAGATCGGCGTCGCAACCCTCAACCTGAGTAAGCCGGCAAAGAGAAGGAAAATGTGCCGCGTAGCGTCGGTTTCCGTCATGCGGTCTATGTGACACATATTTGACCACGCGCGCCCGGCTAACGACAGCAGCCCTCGGTAGGGTAGGATTGCGTAAAGGATGAGCAAGACAGTAGATCCTGTTATCGGTGGCTGAAGTACGCGTGTTCATTGCGATGTCGCGAGTCCTAAGACCGCTCGCAATGCCGTCCGTCAGTCGAAGCGCACCTTGCAGCGGAGCGGCGCCGCGGGACGACGACCTGCGCCTCCGCCACCGTCATCGCTGGGGCCCTCTCGTTGGCTGACGATGCGTGGGAGTGTCGGGTCATCGTCCGGCTCCATCGCCCAAACCAACAAGGCCCACCGTCAAAACCGTCGGCGAGAGACTGAAAGGCGTGTCCTCGCCCGTACACCATTTAAAACTTCAGATGAAGGCAGAGCATGTCAAAGCTCCTGGCTGTATATTCACAGCATCCCCCAAACCAGGCAACTATGTAAACCATGCCGTGACATTCAGTACTAAGGCGGCCCTATTATACGAGCATCCTGGCAAATGGAAGGCGTCGTTGGGGTAGGAAGGGTTCGGTTCCCGCATGAGCTGGAATTCCCTAGCTACCTAGTTAACCTCAATCAGTCCTTATATCAAGTTCATTCAGGAATTCCGAGTATTTGCACCAATCCGGACTTGAGCCCGACGTCCTAACGTTGCCGTATCGGTCGTGACTGAGATACCTGCTAGATGCCCATTAGATGCCCTTTGACCAGAGCTATATTATTAAAGTCCATAATATTTCGATGCTTCACGTAATTTGATCGCCACAGAAAGCATACCTACACCATTCGCTACGTTTATTATTTGCAATTTCTCCGAGCGTCGAGGAGAATCGTCGTAAGTACTTGAACTACATTTTGTATACGTCCAGTTAGGCCTAATAAAAATGAACACTTCTCCTACAAGGTAAGGCCGTAGCACAACCGTTGCCGTACCTACTTGTCGGCCGACAATTTGACGCACTTCAGCGATGGCCGCTTCGAGCCTAGGATAAATACTTCAAAGGTTATCTCAGCGCCGAGACTTTTTTTCGTATAAAGGGTCTGTATACGGTAGTCGTGGTCTGGTTGTATGAGTTATGTGGATATTCCACGCCATTCATGCAAACTTTGCCCCGCTTTAGCTAATACAGAAATAATAAAGTCCCCCGACTAAAGCTGCGGTTAAAGGGTAGAACGCCCTATGGTTAGTGATCAGTTGCAGCAAAGCGGTGCTCGAGGTTTCCAGTACATGTCGTCGCGCAAGCCTTTTGTACATAATGGCTTACAGTGGATGCCAAATTAAAGAATATATGTGTGCTTTAAGTATATGGAATTAGACCGTTTCGCACTTTGTCAATAACCGTTATCGATGCAACGCGAGCTGAGCGGGAAACCCAAGCTTTCATTTTGAAGGCAACTGTAGGATGACTAATTGTCAAAGACTAAAGCAGGCATTGACAACATTCCCGGCGAGCGTGCTGTCCTGTGTCGATGGAAGATAGCACGATACGCTAGCACTTACCGCGATAGCCTTCGGGAAAGCTGTTCCTTGCCTGAGGGGTTAACCAGTTGAGAGATGAACTAGACAAACCTCTCACAGCTAAGCTTCATATCTTGGCGTTGAGCTTGTTCAAGAGCTTATACGGTCGCATGGCAATTGACTCGGGGGCCGTCTGCCACTGACGAGCTGCGCCAACACCTCCGTTTTGGCAATAAAAGCTGAAACGGGTATACCCGGTGTGTTGAATTCAGGAATGGATGTCCCGATCGGGACTTGTGCTTATCAAAACGTAGGTGCGCATTTGCTATTGCGGCGTCAGCTCCCACCTCTGCTGGGAACACTTAGTTCACGCCATGTTTCTTGGGCCATAACCTTCGTTCGCCAGCACGGCCTACGGTATGCCCATGGTGATGACAGAAACAAGCCCATGACCGGCTTGACCCCCAGGGTCAAGGCGCCGCAGCCCCCATGCTACCTGTTTGCTTGCGATCGCAGGACGGGCGATATGAGTGGCTCGATACCGTGGGCCCATTCTGTCCGCGGTGAGCACCGTGGTGCCATAAGCCCATACCAAAGGAAGCGCAATTGCTGCAAAGGATGCCGGCGGCACTACCAGTGTCCCGTTCTTAGCGTAAGACGGGCAGCGCCACCGCGCTAGCCCTAGGGACGCTGAATAACACGGGTACAGGAGCCGCACAGCGTGATGCGCCTTGGCAGTATGGTATATACTGAGTCCGCACTGCCTCCAACCGGCCATCCATCGCAGAACACCACAGAACATTATGGAGAGCATCCGAAATAAACATTGAGACACGGTAAGGCCTAATAGCACGCGCAGTACGGTCTCCGGTCAGCAAATTGTGAAGTATGTACCTGTCAACCAACCCCTCACGTAATGCAGTTGAACATGGCCGCCTGAGGGCCCTGCTGTCGTTCAAGTACGATCCGAAACGGTCTTGCTGAGGCTCGGTAAACGCAAATGTCGCCGTCTATATTAATGTCTCTGCGCCAGGTACTCTTGGCGATCGGTGCCGCCAACGCAGGCCGCCACAACGCACGGCGTACTAGACCTACAGCTTTATCGCATGACCCCTGCGGCATACCCCGTCACGCCTCGCCCCCAACACTGTCGGACCACTGGTTTCCTCCCTATGATAATACACGAGTCCTCACCAACAGTTCTTCACCCCACCGCATCATACGCCCACAGTAGCGGCACGCGCCGCGAGTGCCTTCACGTGCTACACACTGAAAGATTGGATGCCGGCTATTTGCTTGGCAAGGGCAGTGCGAAGGTGGTCTTCAGCTGGATAGCGGGCCTGCGCCCCGCTCCCGCGACCGGCCCCACGGCAGACAGTGGCGCTGCCGCCGCCGAACCGTGCTGCGGCGCAACGGCCACACCCGCCGCAGCGGCACCGCCGCTGGCTGTTGCGCCGCCGATGGGAACAGCGGCCGCCGCCGCCTCCCGTAGCGCGCCCTGCAGTCGCAGCTTGGCGCCTGCCGGCTGAGCAGCCAGCTGCGCCTTGAAGGCGGCGCCAGCTGCGGCCGCAGGCAGGGACGTGATGAGCCTGACCGCCATGTCCCGGAGCGCCGGAGTGGCTGCTGCAGGGCCCGCCGCCGGGGCCGCCACCTCCAGCAGTAGGGGCACGAGAACCTGGTTTCAGAGCGGACGCGGGATGAGCAGAAGAAAACGCGGATTAACTAGGGGGCAGATTAGCACACAACGGCTGCGGGGAGGGGATGTTCTAGCCCAAGAAAGGAGTTGGCGAAAGCTCGGCATCATGATGGGCACCGCTGCAAATACCTAATCTCTGGGTCCTGAACAGGGACACCCGGTGTCGCCCAGGTCATCAGACGCCACCGCCTGTCAAGACATGTACCTAGTTGAGGGCCCGGGACAACACTGCTGGCTGGCCCATGCCGTAGCACACAGTTGCACAGGAGGCCCCTCCCGCGCTCCCGCACCCCACCTGCATTACCCCCTCCTGCGCTGCCGCACCCACCTGCATGACCCCCTCCTGCGCTGGTCCGCCCTGCGGACCCGCCAGTGTGGCGGCCAGCACCAGCAGCTTGAGGCACTCGGCCACCAGGGACTGCTCCGGGCCTGAGGAGAGCGGCGTCGGGTATGAGAGCGGGCGGGTGGGTTATGCACGCCTCAGCCGGTCAGGCAAGCTCTCACGGGAGAGGCGCTCGCGGATCAGCGGCAATCGTACAACTCCGCGATGGGCGCAGCGCAACGCAACGGTGTGGTTTCGTGGGCGCCAGCCAGCCCGCGAGCAGCGGCACGAGCAGCGGCAGCGCCGCTGCTGCCGCGCAGGACGTCCGCTGCAGATAGGATCCCTCCAAAATTAGAGCTCTGGGCACAGTCAGTCGGTGACCCCACAGCACTGCCACCAGTCCGCGTCTTCTCTTGATATGCATATTGCATGTCGCTCCAAAGCGACCCTACCGGTAGCCACGCATCCCTGCCGGTACCCGTGTGACCCAGTGCCAACTAAAACGCACATCCATACACTTTCTTCTTCAGCTATTACAATACCGGTATAGCCGGCCCGTTCACCCGGCTTAACCTCTACCCCACCACACGCGCCGCCCGACTCACCTGCCAACGGCTGCCTGGTCTCAGCGAGCAGCGCCGCCACCCGCTCCACCGCCGGCGGCGTCAGCGCGCACACCAGCGCCCGCCCCCACCGCCCTCGCACCGACCCAGCGTCCTCCATCATCACCTCCTGCACCGCCGCGCGCGCCGCCTCCAGCACCACCAGCGCCGCCCCCGCAGGCACGTCTGCCGCCAGCGCCGCCGCCAGCACCCCCAGCGCGCAGCCCCGCACCGAGGCGGTTGAAAGCGCCGCTCCCGCCGCCAGCCCCTCGGGCTCGGCCTGGCCACCGCCGCTGGCTCCGTCAGGCAGGCGGCTGCTTCCTGCAGAGGAGCCTCGCTGGCTGCGCTGGCGCTGGTGCTGGTGCAGCAGCGCTATGGGACCGCTGCCAGCGGAGTAGGACATGCGGCCCTGGACGACAGAGCCTGCTGCCCCCCCTCTGGAGCCCACTGACTCCATGTCCAGGGCAGCCGCTGAGGCCAGTAACGCCTGGACGAGGGCCGCCAGGCGACCCTGCAGCAGCGCGGCGGTTGGGCCGCTCTCGCTGGAGCCACCCCCACCGTCCCCGCCGTGCCGCCGCGCGCCGAGTGCCTTGACGTGGAGAGCGGTCACGTCGGTCAGCGCCACCACGGCTGCGGCGGCATATGCGATTGGTGACGTGGCCGTGGCGGCGTCGCCGTCGGGGGTGGCGGCGCCGCTGCCGGCGGCTGAGATTGTCGCGGCGGCGCGGGCCATGAGGGCTGACGTCGCCGTGTCCAGATAGCGCTGCGCCGCCGTCATGACGGGCGTCCCTGGAGCGGACGTGAGGATGAGGCGCAGCGGCAGCTCCAGGAGGGGTCCTATGTGCGGCTCCAGGGCACGCCACGGCGCTCTGCGGGCAAGGGCAAGTTGCAGGGATGAGGACTTGCGGTGGGGGTGGCGGTCCAGGGGGGGCAGCCGAGCGGAGCCGTCGTTCACGCGACCGAACGCACACCAAACCGGACGCACACCAAACCGAAATCACACCAAACGGAAATCACACCAAACGGAAATCACACCAAATCGCACGCATACCAACCCAACGCACACCAAACTCGTTGGTTGGCACCTCTACCAGCCCCAGCTGCGGGAGGCCCTCCTTCCGACGAGCTGGGGCTGGGCGGAGCAAAGGGACGCGCTGTGGGTGCGTTTAGCGGCCGCTCCCTACCTCCGGATCAGCTGCTGCGCCGCCGCCAGCGCCTGCACCGCGCACTGCACTAGCCCCGCCGCGTGCTCAGCCGCCATCGCCGGCAGCGGCACGCAGCCAGGCACATCCTGGGCCGCACGGTCCTCCCCGCTACTGTTGCCATTCAAGCCGTCGCCGCCGCCGCCGCCGCCTCTCCCGCCGCTGGAAGAGCTCGCGACTGGCGCCGGCAGTAGCCAGTACGGCAATATCCCGGCGGCGGGGGCATGGTCCCCGACCGCCACGTCAGCATGCACCGCTGCGCCATGAGTGCTGTACGAGTACGGCACGCAGACCGACGCGAGGAGCAGGATCGCTTCCACGCCGGCGGCGGTGACGCTAGTGGCGGCACCCGCCGTGCTCCCCTCTCCATCGTCTTCATCGCCCAGCTCCGAGTCCCTGCACCTGAACGAGCCCTCGTCGCCGTTGGCCGGATAGCTGTCGAAGCCGCCCTCGCCTGCGCAAAGGAAGCCGGTGAGCGCGCGCGACAGTACGACTTTCAGCAACACAGTCGTCGTACTGGGCGAAGTGCAGGCGAGGCGGGAAAGAGCCCCGGTGTGCAGAGGCCGGTGGCAACGATGCTGGCCATGGACAGCACGGACTGCGCGACTGATATGGAGTCCGTGGAGCTTTCCCAGCTTAGCGGTACGTTTTAACACACCTCAGTACTACCCGGTCTTACCCTACCCGTTGCTCTTGCCGGCCCCTAAGAGCATTTGCCTCATACTGTTACACAGCACCAAGCTCAACCAACAACACGCCGCCACGTTGGCCGCCCCACGCACCTCCCCGCGGTCCCGCCTCTCCATAATCCGCCGAAGAACGCCGCCTCGCCGCCGTCGCCGCCGCCGCCGCCTCGTCGTCACTCGCATCAGCCGACGGCGCCGACGAGGAGCAGCCGCCCGCCACCGACCCCAGGCACTCCTCAGGCGCCGCCCCGCACAGCTCCCGCACCAACGTGCAGCATGGCAGTGCCAGCCCGGGCAGCAGCCCGCCCAGACTGGGCGCCACCTGGCCGGCCAGCACGGCTCGGTGGAGCGGCAGCAGCGCGTGGGCCGCAGTGGCACCCAGCGTGGTGAGTACGTCGCGCAGCACGGCCGGCGGCACCAGGGGCTGCCCCCCCGCGGCGGACCGCCCGTTGGCCATGACTCCTCCTCCGTCGCCGCTGCCGTCGACGGCCACTGCGGTGACGTAGTTGGGCGCCAGCAGGCGTTGCAGCGCGCGCAACACTCCGGCGAGACGCGCCGCCGCGTCGCGCACCTGCGACCAGTCCGACGTGGCGGCCGAGGCGCCGCCCGACGAGCCGCCGGTGGTGCCCCGCACGGCGTCGTGCACGGCGTGCGCAAGGCGCGCGGAGGCGTCCGTTAGGAGCATGAGCCCCACCTCAAGCAGCAGCCGGAACCTCGCGCGCCCCGCCGCGTCCGCCGCCAGCTCCGCCGGCGGCGGCAGCAGCCCCGCCAGCGCCGCTAGCGCCGCCGGGCACGCGGCTGCGTACACGGGTCGCAGCACCGCCGCCAGCGCTGGCGTCAGCCCTGCAGCACCCACATCAACACCCTCCTCATTGCCGCTGCCGCCACGTCCGCCATCTGAAGCATCAACCCCGTCCGCTTCAATCTCCCCGACCACCGGCGCGGCGGCGGCTCGAGCCTCGGCCACAGCAGGCGCCGCCGGCAGCTCGAAGCCTCCGTCCAGCAGCGGGCTGCGGTAGGCCTCCAGCACCGCATCGTGCTGCGAGCACAGCACGGCGTGGTCCTGCAGGAGCAGCGCCCACATCGTCTGCAGCCGCGCCGCGTGTGGCTCGTGGGCCTTGGCGACGATCCCCGCGCACAGCGAGTCGCCGCGGGCCGCCGCCGCCGCCGCAATGGCGGAGCACTGCGCGTGGGCCCGGAGCAGCTCCACCCGCGCCCTCGCGCCTACCCACTCCGCGTACGGCTCGTAGCGCAGCGACTGCCAGGACGACAGCGGCGCGGACAGCAGCTCCATGAGGCGCCGCATCACCAGCGCGTCACCTGGCGGCGGGGGGGTGGGGGGGGAGGGAGTGGTGGAGAGAAACCGGAGACTGACTGGTAGAGAGAAAGCGGTGAATTGACAAACGGGGAGGTCGGGACTCCCGCCTTAGAAAGCGGTGAATTGACAAACGGGGAGGTCGGGACTCCCGCCTTACCTCCCAACTTGGGAGGCAAGGAAGGTGCAGCAGACGGCGCCAGCGAGTGAGGCAGGTGCAGGGCAGGCTTGACAAGGGTTTTGAAGCAGGATGAGGAGCATCAGAGGGGTTGCTGAAGCGATATTGATAGTTGTCTGGTAGGTTACTGCCCAGCCGCCGCCCAGCCGCGCCTACCTGCGGCCAGCCCGCTTTCCAAGAAGCAAGTCGCCAGCACGCCGCCAGCGATCTGTAGCAGGGGGTGCGGCGCAGTAGCGCCGCTCGCACCGCTGCCGCCGCCGCCGGCTGCGGTGGGCCCGTTGCCCAAGAAGCCCGGGAGGCCCCCCGCCGCCGCCTGGCGGGCGCTGAGCGAGCTGCGCAGCGCCGAAACCACCTGCGCCTGGTACTGCTCCATGAGCCTGGCACCTGCGAGCCCCCGAATAGGAAGGGAGCAACGCCTGACGCACATGGGGAACTAGGGGCAACCTGCTATCCCGTCCAAGGTGGCCTAAACTACACGGATCGGGCTCGGTATTTTTCACAAGTTCCTCTAGGTGACCACACAGGCCACCGCCAGACAAGCCACCGCCACACAGGCCACCGCCAGACAAGCCACCGCCACACAGGCCACCGCCAGACAAGCAACTTCCGTGGGTAGCGTCCACTGACGCTCCCGCGGACATCGCGCGTCAAAAACGCAGCGGCACAGCATGGCTCCAAAAAACAGGTCTGAGGACGCCTCCGACGGCGCCGGTGCGCCAGGGCTGCCTGCCTGTGCGCCCCCCCTACCTTGCAGCAGCGGGTCCGGCACGTCGCCGAAGAGCTGCACCAGCAGTGTCAGCATGCGGACACCGTGAGGCCGCAGAGACTCCAGCGGGCAGGTGGCCAGCTTGAAGCCCACGTCCACCAGCACCTGGAGGCGGAGGGCGGGGCGGAGAGCGGGATAAGATGGATGAGGCGCGGCACGCGAGGAAACTAGTAATTCGGCACCGAAATAAGTAGAAAAAAAATTAGGCACTCGTTTGGATCTCAAGACCGACGGCGGTGCACTGCGCGGTTGAGTGAGGACCAGTCGTGAGGCCCCGCTGATCCTCGGCTGTCGTACCCACCCACACAGACACACCGGATGGCTCCCCAGCACCGGGGCCATCAGCTCAGCGGCGCACGCACCTGCAGCTTCCTGATGAGCAGGTCAGCGCGACCGCCCTCGCCGCCGACAGTGGTCGAGGGGCTGCCTTGGCCTCGTCCCTGCCACTCCAGTGCCGATGAGTCACGGTGGCGCTCGTCAGCCGCCACGCAGAGACGGACGAGCCGCAGCAGGCAGTCGGCTGGCGGCAGGCGGACGGCCGGGCGGGCGGGTGCAAACACGCGCACAGGTGTGAGTGAGCACCCAACAATGGCGTCGATCGGAGTTTGGATCTGCTAGCCAATGGACACTTGCAGGATGCTCGAAATCATTGCTCATTGGCGCCACCTCAGTTTCGCCGATTGGCTCGTCCTATCGGCTCCTTCCCCGATTAGATCCTCGGCCTTTGGTTTACACGTGGCCCATCGCGGCGCAGCTTAATTAAGCTTATCCAACCGAAACAAACCTTTATTCAGTTACCTCCAACCCTCTGTGCTAAGCGAGGAGCAGCGGGCAACCACTCACCTGCGAAGTGACGGGTTCGCAGGTGGGGAGCCGAGAGGACCTCCCGGACGGACCGCAGCGCCTTGGCACCGCCGCCCGGCGCCGCTGCCGCCGGCTTGGACGCAGCTGGCGGCGAGGCAGCAGGCGCCTGCTGTCCGTACTTGTCATCGTCGTCGTCGTCCCCGCCGCGGGGCACCTCTTCGGAGCCCGAGGTCGACGCGACGGCGGCCGACGGCTGTCCGGCCGCGAAGACTACATCGCTGAGCAGCTCCAGCCAGAAGGACGGCTGCGCCGCCACGCTGGCGGTGAGCACGGTGGTGAGCGTGGCGCGCAGCTGGCCTAGGGGGGGGGGAGCGAGGAGGCCCCGTGGACACGACATGTAGGATGGAGCGGGGCCGGGGGGTTCGAGGAAGACCCGTGGACCCGGGGAAGACGGAGAAGGAGAGACAAGTGCGGCGGTGGTCGGCAATGGCGCCGGAGTGCGTGAAACGCACTGCGATGGCAGGTTACCGCGGTGTTTCGAGCAGCTTTGAAAAGCGATAGGTAAGATGCTTGATCAGTGAAGGGATACACCAGCTGGGGAAAGTGGTGAGCACATGTTTCCCGTTTGATTGTTGTGTGCCGGCCGGCACACTGGGCGCCCCTTCATCAGCCATGTTTCCTACCCGCCCGCTCCGCGCCTCACCCGCAATCCGGACGTCGCTCTCGCTGTCCAGTGCCGCGAACAGCAGCGGCGCCGCCTCCGTCGGCCTCAGCGCCTCCGCCGAGCGCTCCGCCAGGTGGCGCAGCGTCAGTGCGGCGGCGGCGCGCAGGTCGGGCTGGCGGGACAGCAGGTGCGCCTGGGGTGTTGGGGGGGAGGAGTGGGGAGGAGTGGAGGGGGAAGTCCAAAGCGTTCCGCCCCGGCTGCTTTGACGAAGCAAACAACAACGAGGATGAAGAACTGGTTGGCCAAACGTTCAGGGCGGGGAGGGGAGGAGAGCGGAGGAGAGCGGAGAGGTGGTGGGCGGACGCACAAGATTGGAGTAGCATAGGACGTGGCAGTAGCTGCGGGGTGTGACGTCGGCAAAGCTTCGGCCATGCCCTCCATGCAATCCTTTTATTGCTCGGCCATGCCATTTTTCAACGTGCTTGCGCAACCATCGCAACCACGCACCAGCAGCAGCGGCACATGCTTGGCCGCCGGCACCGCGTGCGGCGCGAACAAGATGATCTGCTGCACGAACAGGACCAGCCCGAGGCCGCCGTCGCCGCCGGTCGCCTGGGGACGGTCCGCGGCGCCGTCGGCGGCACCGTCGCGGCCGCTCCCGTCGGCGGCTGCGGCATGCGCGCCACCGCTGGCCGCCACCAGGGACTTGGCTCGCGAGTAGGCCAGGCTGCCCAGGCTGAACTCGGGGCCCAGCACCGCCACCGACGCATTGGCCAGGCGGGCGCAGGCGGCGCGGAGGGCGGCGGACTCGAAGGAGCTGACCTGCTCGGGGGCAAGGGGGTGGAGAGGGCGCGGCGATTGGAGGGGGTGTTTCGCGTGAAGCAGGAGAGAGTTCTGCCAGAGGGTGCCTTAGCACGCGGAGAGGGTGCTCGCAAGGCAGGCAGGCAGGCAGGCAAGGCAGGCAGGGCCAGGTAAGGCGCCCCAGCACGCCCCACCAGCAGCTCAGATCGACCGGCCGCCACCCACTGCGCTTCTCGCTTCGGCGTCCCTGCTCTTCAGCGACCCCCCCCCTCATGCCGCCCTACACTTTCCAAGTCGAGTTACCGGTTATTTTATGTACCCCCCCCCTCACGCCGCACCCACTAGCAGTTCCTGACCCAGCTGCAAACTGGTCTTCACCCGGGGCACGAAGGCCCCGCCGCCGCTGCACGCCACAAGCCACAACCCGTGCATTATCCACGCCGCCGCCGCCGGGCAGCCCGGCCTGCTGGCCGCCGCCACCAGCGCCTCCGCGCTGCTGGCCACAGCGCCCTGCATGGCCAGGCCGCCGCGCGCGCGGTGCACCGCTCCCAGCGCCAGCGCGATGACTGCGCGCTGCTGCGAGTCGCGCCCCTCGGCCGCGCTGGCCGCCACCTCGCCAGCCAGCGCCCGCACCACACGGAGCGCCCAGGTGTCGGAGCCGGTGGCGGCGGAGGCGGCGAATACCTCGGCGGTAGCGCGCGACAGCGGGGCGGCGGCTGGGGAGGCGGCGTCCTCGTCGGGTAGCAGCGTCTGGGCCAGTTGGAGGAGCTTGTCGGACACCTGTGGGGTTGCAAGGAACACCCGTGCAGGAAAAAAAACCGTTTAGAACAAACGTTTGGAGATGCATGCCGGAGAACGTGGACACCTGCAGGGGGGCCGAATCGATCCGACATCCAGCATCAGATTAGGTGGTCCGCTGACGACAGGTTTGCCAATTCCAAAATGGCTAACAGGGCTAAGCGTCAGCAGGGCTAAGCATTCTCTGCGCAGCTGTGAGCAAAATCAGATGACCGAGGCGGGAGACGCCGGAGGACGTCAGCGGGGTCGGCACCTGGGTCAGCGGTCCGTCACGGTCGCAAGGCACGCACAGGGCCGCAAGGGCACCAGGTGTGTTGCCGGCCGAGCGCCCCGAAGCTTACCCGGCTCGGCCCGGACCGCCGCACGCGCACCTATTCCATGGGTTTCGGAGCGCAGCAGTTAATGAACACACCTTATCCGTGGGGTCCAGGGGAGCCTTGGACCTGCGCGCTGCCATGGCGGCGGGGCCGTACGCGGCAAGTACGGCCACCGCCGCCGCTATGCCCAGCGGCAGGCGGCGGCAGGCGGCGGCGTCGCGGCTCTGCCGCGCGACCGCCTTGGCGGCTTGCACTGCGATCAGGATGACCTGCGACCAGCGGCAGGCACAGGCGAGGGCCGAGACGAGGGTGAGCATGCAAAGCCGCAAACGCATTCCTCTGTCAACTTCAAAAAGCAGCAAAGCTTAACCCAGTTTCCGGACTTCAAGGCTTCCACAACGGCACCCCCATAGCTGGAGGCCCCACCGCAGCTCCACAACCCCGTCTCAGCATGCGACTCCAAACGCGTGTTCAAGTCATGCCTTCGGGTTTCGTAATCCTGCCTCCCCCTTGTCCGTCCACGGATCTACACTCTGCCCCAGCTTCGGCCCGACCACCCGCCGCCACCGCGTACCTCAAGTATCTGCAGCTGCTGCTGGATTGGCGAGGAGCCCAGAAGCCGACCCAACAGCACCAGCTGCGCCGTCAAAAGCGCCGCCTCCAGCCCCAGCGGCTGCGGGTACGTCGCGTGCGCCAGGCCCCCGCCCGACAACGACCCACCGCCGCCGCCAGCACCGCCGCCGCCAGTCGCATCAAGCGGACCCGCCGCCGACGCCAGCACGGCTCCCGCACCCGCCGCGACGGAGCCGTTGGCGGCGTCGCCGTCGTAGCCGTCGGCCAGAAGCGTTGCTCCGCCGGCGGTGGTGAAGCTGCCCGCACTGCCCGGGGCAGCTGCTCCGGAGCCGGCCGCGCTGCCGCCTCCGGAGACAAGCGAGGCGTACTCCTCAGCTGTCAGCCAGGGAGGCAGCTGGGGGGCGCCTCGACCGCCTGCGAAGAAGCGCGAGGTCGTCTTAGGGTGCGGTTGGTGTAGAGAGGTCGTCATAGGGTGCGGTTGGTATAGGGAGGTCGCCTTTGGGTGCGGTTGGTGTAGCGAGGTCGTCATAGGGTGCGGTTGGTATAGCGAGGGGCCGGGAGAGGGACGAGCGCGGTCATCAGAGGCGCACCGAGTCGCAGGACATGACATCGCAAGGATCCTGGTGCAGTACGGCAGAGGACGGCAAGATTCCAGGCAAATCCCCACAAGAGACATGACCCAGAAGCTGAAGCAAGTTCAAGCAAACTTGCCGTCTCCTAAATGGACTGTCGTTATTCTCGCAGTCCTGGTCCTGTCAGACGGAGTCAAGGCGCGCCGTCAAGGCACGCGCGCAGTGGGCGCACCTGTGAAAGCCCGCAGGGCGTCCTCATGTGGGTCAGCTCCGGCCGGCCAGGGGCCCAGCGGCGCGTCGTCGGGGCTGAGGAGGCCGCGCAGCGCGGCGAGTGTCAGAGCGTCCCCCGCAGCTGCGAAGACAGCAAGCGGCGGACGAAGGGAGCGCCGCGCAGGCGGTTGGTCAACGGCGTAGTCTGTCAGAACAAGCACGGGTCCAGGGTCCTGCCCCTTTTCGTTCCCCCAAGTACGGCCGTGTCAACACGGGTCCTGCCACCACGGGTCCTGCCACCACGGGTCCTGCCACCACGGGTCCTGCCACCACGGGTCCTGCCACCACGGGTCCTGCCACCACGGGTCCTGCCACCACGGGTCCTGCCACCACGGGTCCTGCCACCACGGGTCCTGCCACCACGGGTCCTGCCACCACGGGTCCTCCTGCAGGCGTTCCAACGCCTATCACAGGGCCCGGTAAAAGACCACCCGGTTGATCCGGTGCCCTGATGGGGTGGCTCCTCCGCACCTAGCGTCACTCCAAGCCGGAAAGGCCGCAGACACGCCTTGACCAGCAGGGCCACGTGCGCCGATGAGGCCACGATGCGTGCGCCCGGCACCCGGAGGTGCAGCTCCAGGAGGCTCAGCGTGAACATGGCAGCAGCGCCTGCGCGCGACAGGGCCGGGCCGAGTAGGACCGGTCAGCTCGGTGGTGAGAGAGAGAGAGAGAGAGGCGCGCGTTCCGTTCCGGAAAAGTGAAGGTATACCAAGCTACCCAATGCGCGCAAAGCGACCGCGACACAGTGATAACGACTGCGAGATGCAAAACCACTGCGCGCACGGTCATCAACCCCACGCGGTGGTTGGTGTTGGCCAAGCAAGAGGGGGTCGCGGGAAGGGGACCGGGGTCGCGCGTACTGACCCGCGAGGATGCCTGCCGGGCCACCCTTGGCCCTTGCTGGGTCCTGCAGGTAGGCCTGCGTGTCCAGCAGCTCCAGCAGCGGCTGCACCAGCGGCGCCAGCTGACCCGCCAGGTCCGCCCAGTCCTGTTCCCACGCATACCCTGCGGCCGCGGATCCCGACCTGACTCGCGGCAGGCCCGACTCCGACTGGGCGGAGAACGACGCTGCGGACCTGGAGGCGGAGGCCAGCATCGTGGACGAGCGGTTCCGGGAGGTGCTGCTGCTGCTGCCGCCAGTGAGGGCGGAGGCGGGGGTTGCTGCTGCCTGCGCGGTCGCGACGTAGGCGGACAGCGCCTGCAGCGCCACGGAGCGCCACCACAGCTGCACTGCGAGGTCCAGCTCGCCGCCGGGCCGCAGGAGGCTGCGGGAGGCGACGATGCGGACGCGGCGACGGGGGGTGGGTGGGAAAGGAACGCGGAGGCCAGGGGTCAGGGGTCAGGCACGATGACATGCGGAGGCCAGGGGCCAGGCGCGAAGGAGTGCGGGGGCCAGGGGTCAGACACGAAGCGCGCAGCCGTCTACTTGGCGGAGGATAGCGTAGGAAAGAAAATCCGCACTGGGGCCGCTGGACACAGCGCGTGGCACGGACGGCAGCAGCATGGGATGGTACACAGCCAGCCGGGGCCTGCGGGCCTACCTGCGCTCGTCCAGGTCCTTGCGGGCCGCCTCCCCCAGCGCCACCTGCCACAGCGCCGCCATCTCCTCGGGCCCCCGGGTGGACTGCGGCAACCCCAGGCTGCACAGCGTGCCCAGCAGCAGGAAGCCAACCTCGCGGCATATGGCCCTGCAATCGGTGCGGCAGCGGACAGGCCATGAACAAACCGCGCGCCCTGCCGTGACAGCGGTAGCGGTTGTAGCAGTAGCGACCTAAGCATGAGACCATCACAAGTACAGTCAAGCAGCAGGCGCCACAACCCCACTGAGCCCCTACCTGTTGCCCGCCAGCTCGGACCCAGGCCCCTCCACCAGGTCCTCCGCCAGGGCCAGGGCACGCCGCTGCAGCCGCGCCGGGCATCCCAGCGGCGCCCTCGCCGTCGTGAGCAGCAGCCTCGACGCCGCCAGCGCAGCACCATGACACGTGTCCATCAGGGCCCGCTGCGGCGCCGCCGCCGCCGGCCGCCCGGTGATGCTGGGACCGCTGCCGGCGACGCCGTTGGGCGTCGCGACAGGCGGCGGCGAGCCAGGGGGCGGCGTCCCAGCGGCGCCGTCGGCGTTGAAGGTGGAAGCCCGCCGCGTCGGCGTCGCAGGCCGCTTGGCTGCGGGTGTGGTCTGTGGGTCGGTGTGGAGGTTGGACGCCATCGACAGCGGCGCCGCCATTTGGGCCGCGCAGGACGCTACCGTGTCGAGGCAGCCAGACAGCATGCGAGCCGCGGCGGCGGGGTGTGCGGTCGCCAGTGCCGCCATGGTGGCCGCCGCCTGCTGGCGGGTGGCGGCGCTGCTGGAGGTAACGTACGGCTGCAGCACGTGTTCCAGGGCGGCGGCGGTGTCGTCCGCCACCTCGCCCACAGCCTCGAGCAGCGTCCCCAGGGCTGCGCACGGCGGGGCGGGGGGAGCGGGAGGGCAACCAGAGCCGCGTCGTCTACCCAGGTAATGGCGGCCATCGAGCCTACCGAGCCCAAAATTCCCATTGTTCCTACGCCGGCACCCTCACGCACACTACCATTACATCTTTGTTACTGGCTTCCTTCCGCGCCTGCATCTTCCCTGGCACGGCGCGGAGCTCAAGCTGCGGTGCTGCCCCGGCCGCATCCCCACCGCCGGAACAGCCGTTGTCGGTTCCCCGGTTCGTCTCTCAACCCGCCTTGCTGCCTCTGTACGCCTCTGGGCGAGGCACCGGTATCTGCCGCAGGGACGCGCAAGACCTACCCTCAAGCGTCACCACCGCAGCCGGCGTCGTCAGCCGCTTCTCCAGAGACGCAGCCAGCCGCTCCAGCAGCTTGCGCTGCGCCGCCTCCGCCAGGGCCGCCATCACCCCGCGGCGCAGCACGTACAGCGCGGAGGCCTGCAGCGGGGGCAGCTCACTGCCTGCAGGGAGTAGCAGCGGATACCACGGATGCCGTCAAAACGCGTCGCAAGCAAAACGCGTCAAAACTCCGTCAAAACCACCCCCGCAACAGTCCTCTCTCAAACCCGCCCGCCCCGTCCGCACCTGCCAGGCCAGCACCCAGCTCGCCAGCGCCTTCGGGCCCCGCAGCCGTCCGCGCCTCCGCCGCCAATCGGCCCGCTTCGCTGACGGTGCTGATGAGCTGCGATGCAAGTTCGACACATCACGGGGCATAGGACAAGAGGTTCAACGGACCCCAGTACGACACTTGTGGGTACGACAACGACATTGTCTGCATGCATGGAATTGGTTGCCATAGTACGCCGACCTAGGCTACAGAGACCCTACCAGCCCACAGCGGCGGCCGTGATGATGCCGACCCCACGAGCCCACCCATCCGCCCTCCCGAGCCCCAACCCACCATCGTGGCCACCTCCAGCAGGTCCGCCGCCTGGTCTTGCGACTGGCGCTGACGCGGCAGCGAAGACACGTACGACATCCATGCGCCGCTAACACCCAGGCAAGCCTGTGCGTGTTTGCGCCAGCGGCGGCAGGGAAGGGGGTCGCAGATGTGGTCAGCTGCGCGCTGTGCCCGAACCTCACTCGCTCATAGCGCTGGTGATTTGTCGCAGCGGCAGGCCGGTCCTGACCCCCTCCTTCCCTCGCATACCGGACGACGGTCACTACGTCCCCACTTCACTGCTATCCTTCCTGGCCTTCATTTCCTCGGATCATGTGTACGATCACGTCCCCAGAGGCAGGCGGGCGAACGCTGGCCAACGCCCAACGCACTCCCTCCCCACCGGCGCCCCCTCCCTCCCCACCGGCACCCCCTCCCTCCCCACCGGCGCCCCCTCCCTCCCCACCGGCGCCCCCTCCCTCCCCACCGGCGCCCCCTCCCTCCCCACCGGCGCCCCCTCCTCACCTCCCGACGCCCGTGCACCGCCGCGTCCAGCAGCGGCGCCACCAGGCAGGCCCGCACGCAGCCCGTCACTATCCGCTCTGCCGACACCTTTTTAGCTGGGCGCTTCTCACTTGTCACAGCGTCCGTAGCGGGTGCTCCGCGAGACGCGGCCGCCAGCTCGCCGAGCGCAATGTATGCGGCATCACGGACGGCCTGGAGCGGTGGCGGAGGGCGCGGTGGCGAGTCATGCTGACGACCGGGGAATCGACCGGCGCGCAGCCTTTCTGCCGCAACCTGCCAGCCATCACCTACGAGACCACTGAGGCTGCGCCTGCGGCCCCGCACCCAACCACGGTCCCTGCGCAGCGCCCCGATTATGGCGATGGGAACCCCCTGTGCCGCAGACAATGGCGGTCCTCCCCTTAATCCCACGAGTGTACTACCCTGCAACGTCTCCTAGTCGCTTTCACTTTTCAGTGACGACATAGGGTTTCCTCTCACGCCCCTCATCCGACCCCTCATCACCCTCTGCCCCACTCGGGTATAACTTGTTTTTTCCTTCTTCTCTCGATTCACCGCTTCAGCTGCCCGCCCTGCCCGACCCTAACACACCTGCGAGGGGTCATCTGCCAGCCCCAGGCACAGCCGCACCGCCTCCTCCGCGCCGTACGCGCCATCGCGCCACAGCGGCCCGCCGCCCGCGACGCACAGCGCGCTGAGCAGGTTCAGGCAGCCCGCCCGCACCTCCTCGCACGTCCTGTCCTGTCGCCGGGAAGGGAGGGAGCCAACGCAGTACGGCAAGACAGCAAGGCAATGCAGTAAGGCAATGCAGTAAGGCAGGGGCCAAGCGAGCTGGAGCGGGCCGGACCTTGGGACCTCGGAAGGGTGTCACACGCAGTGCGCGATTTGCACAGGCAGTGTCAGATAGGTAGCCACGATGACAACGGCTCCTGCCCCCTGATGCCTAACCGCTTGGGCGGTAGTGAGAGCTGCGGAGGGCCCAGGGGCCGACACGCGGTGGTGCTAACACCAGGCACGGTGGTGCTAACCTCGAGCGTTCCGCGTTGCGCCCCCGCGATGTGGGTCGGGCGCACTACCCGCATGTAGCCGAGATGATAGCACAACAGCCACAACGCGTGTGGCCAGTTGGCATCCCCAAACCCTGGTAGCTCCCCACCTTGGCGTTCCGCTGCACCATCAGCCACGCGTCCGCGTGTAGCGCCGGTGCGGAGCGGTCTCCCGGGAGCAGTCCGCGGACCACCGCCGCCGCCAGCCGCAGCGCCGCGCAGCGGACGGCAACCTGGTTGCCGCTCTTGCTGAGCGTGCGCGATGCGGTAGTGATCGACTCCTGAGCCGAGTTCCCCAGCATCCTGGGAAGAGAGTGAACAGGAAACCGACGAAGGAGGGATGGGCGGAGGCGTACGGTGGCGGACGAGGTGTAACACTGGGTGGCCGTGGAGACCGGGGAACGGGCACAAGGCGCGTGGTGCGATAAGCAGGAGTTAGAATGCGTAGGAGTTAGCCCGCCCGACTCAATGCATGCACGCGACACGCCCTGGCTCAATGCCAGCCACGTTGCTGCCGTTCCATACGACGCTCTTTCACCCCAAGCCACGCCCCTAGCCATGGGCTGCCAGAGTCCTTTCTACGCCAATAGTAGCATATAGCATAATTTCTTTTCCAGGTGCGCATTTCGAGATTCACTATCTCCGAGGGAAACTTACGAACAATGCGTACCTGCCGTACTGCAGATAAAGATGGGTTAGGAAGTCCAACAGCCCCACCCGGATGGCCTGCAGGGAGATGGGTGAGCGCGGGACAGGCAGCAGTGTGAGACCGGAACGGCCGTGGTGGCCGCAGTGCCGTGAGCGAGTGGCCGATGCGCCCGCTCGGGCTGGACGTGGCCCATCTGTTGCCGCTGTGGGCCGCCACCAGGCGTGTTCGCGACCGGGCCGGATGCTGCTGCCGCAAACATCTGCACCCTGTGCTTGGGCACAAGAACGTCGCAACAAGCCGTTGAGCGCGCACACTGCAGCACACGCAGCGCTTCTCTGAGGTCCTTAGGGCGCCGGCAGCCGCCGCTGCAGCCGTCGACGGCCCAGGCACGGTGCTTTAATGCTCAGAGGCCACTGCAGCTCCGAGCCGCCAGGCCCCATGCCTCCATCTGGGTCACTCGGGGCACCCGACCCCATACTCCCGCAGGGCGACGAGTCCTGGGATGCGAGCTGTGGTGCTCTGACTGTCTCAATCGCTGACCCGGAGCTCGGGTCGGACCACCAGTCTCGCCTGACACGCTGACTGCGTGAGTGCACGCCAGGGCCCAGCTGCAGGGCGCTGCTGCAGGGAGATGAACCTCCTTGCCAATATGCCCATGGCCGTGTTGAAATCCCCAACAGATGCCCTCTATGCCGTGGTGTTCAGCCATGCTGCGTACATGCCCCTGGTGCGAAGGCGTTAACTCCGCGCCATGTGTGGTCTCCCTCGCCCCACAGCACAGACATTCTAGAATGACTCCCATTGGCACTGACGCATGGGCCTGCCTTATCCTCCGGACCATCGCACCTCAGCTTTGGACCGGCTCATCCCCTCCTTGCTGGCAAGGTAGCCCTGGAGCGTATTGACACGTGTGTAGATGGAAATGGAGTCGCCATGGGCATAAAGGGACGAGAAGCAGCTGTAGATCAGGCGCCGGACCTGGGCGGGAGGGGCCACGTGGGGTATGCGTCACCCTGGCCGAGGTGTGGGTGGAGTTGTTGGGAAAGGTGACAATCAGGCGCCGTGGCACCAGAGGTTGCAAGGGGGTGCTTGCCGAGTGCTAGCCAAGATGGGTCGCGGAGGCAAGGGCGTCATATTGCCCCTGAAAACGGTGGCGGCTGTGGGCGGAGCCGGTTGCGCACGTAGGCCGCCAGCCCTTGCTGCAACACCCTCCCACCACCTCGACAGGAGAAACGGAAACACCCTCCCATCCCCGCGACAGGAATCACCGATGCCGCTTTCGTCCAAGCCGCAGAACAGCTTGAATCCAAATGCAGCCATCGCGCCAAGAGGCGCCTGCATATTTGTAGGAAATCCTCTAGGCTAGTCCATCGACGTTGAAACAAATCCTAACAAGTTTGACTGCTGTATGCCTTTCACGAACGCAGATCGCATCATAATGCAACATTTCCGCTATTCCTTGGCAGATACCCAAGCCCCGTTCCCTTCGCCCTGCTCACTGCAGAGCCTATGCCGTGAGCAAGCACGTCATAGAGCATCGCTTCGCACTGCCTTTGATGTTGCTTCAGCACAGCTTTATCCGTGCGTGGAATCGTTGCCACCAGCTTCTGCAACAGCTCCAAAAGCTGCACTCCATCTGGCTTCCCGCGTTTGCTGTTTCCGACAAGCAGCTCAAGCTCTGCTATGAAAATCGGAAATGGTAGGCACTCCTCCTCATCCAAATGGGCGCCAGAAGCCACCCCCGAGTCCCTCTCGGGGGGTGACATTTTCTCAAACTAATGAAAATCCTAATGCAGAGCCGTCATGATTTAAATATCCTAGCTTTACGTAAAACGATAGTACAAAACCATCGCGCGTGGTCTCTAATCGATTCTGCTCGGATTTGTGGCGTCGTACACCAGACATCGTGAACACCAACTTCCTTAAAGTCGGCTCTACAGGCTCTACAGTATTATCAGTTTATTTATAAATATTGCAGTCTAGGTAATAAGTGCGAAAGGAGGTGGCTTCTTCAGGCGGTGGGGGTTGCGGCTCAGCATTGGCTCAGCGTTTGCTTCAGAGTACCGGCGCCGCCGCAGATCTTTTTGCACCAATTGGTCAGGAAGATAAAACTAGTTGTAGATCAGGCACTTGTGGACGCGCATCCCTTCCGGAGCCGCAAACTTCTCCGCCACCACAGATGGTCCCTGCCACGCAATTGTTGCGGCCCTGCGCGCTCCAGCGCGCATCAGCGCCCTTCCAACGCACGGCACAAAACTCATCGGCTGTAGGACAAGCTGGGCCGGGGCCAGGCGCGAGCTCGACGCCGCCAGTCATGCCGCCTGCAGCGTCCTGTGTTTCGGCCGCGAAGGCACCGCGGCTGCAGACACCCTCGCTCGACCGGCGGGATGTACTTCTACTCTCCAGTTCACTTGTGTTATCTCAGCTGGCTCAGCTGACTGGATCCAACCCTTCGCATGCGGCCGGACAAGGCATTAACCGTTATATACGGCGCAAGACGCTTGACCCGTAAGCCGCACGCTATGAAGCTACATATGCCGCGACAAAGTACCAGGTATTGACGTGTAACCTCCTCACAACGTTCAGGCTCGAGACATACGTTCCACTCGTCCTGGAGGCACGCGGGTTGCTATCACAAGCAAAATCCCTTGCTGCCTCTGATGTCGGAGCGGCCCGCGAGCTGCTTCGCCAGGGCCCGTACAAGTAAGTCGCTGTGGCTAGGAGGCCATCGACATGTTCTTCTTGCTCACAACCAATCCGCTGGGTGCTGACATGTCGGCGTTTGTCCTGCAACCCGTGGGCGTCAGCGTTGGAGATTCATGCGCGCAAGCATGGCATTGGATAATCCTTCACATGCATAGCACGCCGACCAGGCGGGCCGTCGTTTAATCCTTAATCGTCGATGGCCCCCCTTGCAGTGGTCTGCGGGACAACATCCGCGCAATCGGTGAATACGCCGCACGTGATGGACGCACTACTGAAGTCGGCCCGCTGGTTACTGGCTTCTTTAAGGCCCTTGAATCGTACGACCAGCTCCTGTACGGCGCGCTGCTCGAAAAGACGCCCCCAAAGCCGGAGGACGTGGAAGCCAGGGTGCAGGACTTGTACGTCGCCTTTGACCGTCTACTGGCGACTGTGCCGCCGGAAATCGTGGAGCGCGCGAAGCGCGTGCTGGACGTCGCGGCCGCCAAGGCAGCGGAGAGCGAGGCGGCGATGGCAGCGATGGCGGGCAGTGACGAGAACGCAACAGACGGCTCCTCTGCAACTCCACCCATCGACCAGGAGGCTGTCGACCTGGTGATGCTCCTACGCTGATTCGTGGTGGGGCGTGGCGTTATTGGGGCTCCCGCTGGCCCACGCTGGAGCAGCACGGGGCGGCGCCGACGGTGTACGGCATTGCGGGGCGTATGATGGCGGTGCGGCTCAGTACTATTGACACAAGTAGTGTCGACGCGCATGCGCAATATTCCTGCATGCCGTGCTTGTCGGCAGGCTGCGTGCTTGTCGGCAGGCTGCGTGCTAGCGTCTTCAGTCCTCGAGTTGTGGGTCGGATGAAAAGGGCGCGTTCTGGAAGAGCTGTGTGGGGGCGACGACGGTGTTTGGAAGGTTTGGAAGGAAGAAAGCTCGTTGCTGAGCGCGCCGTGGGTGGTTGAGCGCCGGTGAGAGGCCGTATTTAAAGTGAATTATATTTCGTACCAGCTAACGCGCGTATGCGACGGGCTGCGTTCGGCATCGCTCTCAGGCAATGTCTGCAACCCAAGCGTTGCGCCGTACTGTGGGACCAGCACACCGTTATTGGGCCTCTGGTGCAAGCAAGTATTTTGTAGGTATCGAATGCGCGGGTTTGGCACCTTCACAGGTGGGGCGCCTTCCGCTTGTTATTCCAGGGACACGCGGTGTCGTACGGAACATTTTTTCCTCGTGGACGAGGAATGTACGAACTGTTAGCAGCGGTGGATAGTAGTCGAGCACAGAGATCGTCGTGGTTTTGTAGGATATGCATCGTTTCGGCATGCTATGCCGACCGCAGCGGAATGTGGGGCTCGAGTTTAAGCATATTTTTAGTCCTTAGGCAACCCTCCTTTCCACGTTGCACTTTCCTGATACTGGCTTATCAGATGGGAGGCATGGGGCGGGCCTGCCTTCCGGCAAATGATTTGGAGTGGACTGGGGCCTGATATTGACAAATGGCATGGACGGGTCATACCAATTTTTGTAATTATAATTTAGTCCTGTAGCCTGCGCGCCATGTATGGCCGACTTCTGGTTTTACACGTCCTAGGGTGTATGCGCGCTCATGTGGGCTCAGAGCATACTTCGTTACCGTGAAATTGGGGACACGACCACCAGCTCAAGATGGGCACCGCAAGCAGCAAAGCAAGATGCAAGCCTCCTTCGCGGGACGAATTGACAGTACGACAGTACCAGGCAGGTACAGCACACTACCGATTTTGCCACTGCATCAGCTTTTGTATGTGGTTACTATCGCTACATGACCTACACATGTCGTGCACGATCCACAGCTAGCAGGGCTTCCCGCCTTGGCACCAGTTATGTCCCTCCCACATCCTCGCCGGTAACCACTTCAACCACCTGACGAGATGCCGTAGTACGGACACACTCGCACGCACGTCGTACTTTGCGCCCCGGCCCATCCATACATGGTCGTATCGCCGTTACTGCGCCCAAGCACAAGCACAGCCGATCGGGTCACCTTCAGCCCAATTCCACACCGGGTCCAGTTTCCGCACCCGTCCCACGGGTTCCCTCGAATCCCACTGACCGGTAGGCCCCAACCGGTCATAGCCCCCGGCCGGCTTCCAGCACCGGTGGCGTCACGGCGGCTGCCGCTGCCTCAGTCCCGCCCGCGGCCCCGGCCCCAGACCCGGACGAGCCCCCCGCCCGCCACCTTCCCACGGTATCCCACGCCGCACCCCAGCCCGCTGATGCCTGAGACCCCAGCCACCCGCCCACCGCGACTACAGCCGAGACGCTACTGCCCACCACACCGCTACGCGCCCCTGCCCCTCCTCCCCCCGCCGCCGCCGACCGCGCCCCCGCCGGCCCCACCAGCGGCTGTTGCAGAGCCCCAGCGGCGCCCTCCTCCCTGTCGTACACCCCGCCGCCGTCGTCATCCCTCTCCCCCACGCCCTCAACCCCGCGCGAGTCCCAACTGTACGGAAGCCCTGGCGGCAGCGGCGGCGGCGGCACTGCCGCCAGGGAGCGCACTGACATTGGCGACGTCGGGCCGCCATCGAGGCCAGCTGTCAGCAAGCTGGATGCTGCGCTGTCGGCGCTCAGCAGCCGCTCGTGCGGCTGCAGGTGGGAGTTGGTTCCGGAGCCAGCGCGGCCGCTGGCGCCCCAAGGGCCGAATCGCCCCCCGGGGGCCCACAGCCACTTGCTCGCCAGGGCCCATCGCCGCTGCTGTTCGGACGTCGAGGAGAAGGGAGACGCAGCGGCCCGGGTGCCACCGCCGCCAGCCGCCGCCGTCGCCGCGCCCGAGGTGGGCGACTCGGGCCCCGTGGGGCCGCTGCTGCGAGGCAGCAGGGCGGCGGCGGCGCCACCGCCGCCGTCGGCGGCTCGGGGCCGCCGCCGCGGTGGCGCTGGGCACAGGCAGCAGCAGCATGCAGCCGCCAGGCAGCCGCCAAGGGCGGCAGCCTTGCGGCGCGCAGTCGCTCCGACGCACCGCGCCTCCGCCAGCCAGGCCGCCGCGCCGCCTCCGTCGGCGGCGCGCTGCTTCTTAATGAGCCGGTCGGCCTGGAAGGTGTGCGTCGAGTCCACCACGTGCAGTACGGCAAGGTAGATGGACGTGACGGCGGCAAGGCAGGTGGAGGCAGTGATGACTGCGCGTTTGGGGGGGGAGGGAAGAAGGAAGGGGAGAGAAACAGCGGCGGAGTGAGGGGAAGGGCTGGGGTAGCGACGGAGGGTGGTGGGTGGGTGGGTTGTGGTGGTGAGCCGCTCACTCACCGAACATGATCACCATCTGGTATCGGGCGGCCTGCGTAAGGGGAAAGCAGTGGGGGCAGGGTTTCGAGGAAGACAGTGGGGGCAGAGGAGGCGATGGGGGCAGGGGAGGCAGTTGCAGGGGTAGTTGTAATGGGTACGAGAGGCAGGCGGCAGTGGCAGTAGTCGCAAGAGTGGCAGGTAACGCGGCATGGCTTCCCTGTTGTGTGGCCCTCGTGGCGCCACAGGTACCCCTCCCTAGCAACAGCTCAACCGGCCGCCAACTAACCAGCCACCCAACCGCCCGTCCGCTGCCACCCAACGGACTGACCTGCGAAGGGTCTCCGCCCGCCAAGATCTGACCGGTCATCATGCCTTCACGGTTGGTACGGGCAAGTACGGCACGGTCAGACAAGGCCCCCAAAGCGCGTGATGTCAGCGAGTCACGCATGCGGCCAACGCGTAGCACGCCGCTAGCCCCGCCCGGCAGAGAGGCGCCCACGGGAATGCGGCACCACTAGGCGGTTTTAAGGGATTCGGCGGTGAGCAGCGATGATTCAGGTCCCACCCACTCCCACTCCGTGGACCCCCTATCGCACCCCCCCTCCCTGGACCCCCTACCCGGAATGGACACCACTCCCATGACGCTCATCTGGTTGAGCAGCGGCATCATGGATACCTGCCGGCAGTAGCAGAGGTACGGCAGCAGGAGCCGCGTCAGCGCCAACAGCCAGTGGCTGGTACAGGACAAAGGCAGCGGCAGCAGCGGCAGCAGCGGCAGCAGCGGCAGCAGCGGCAGCAGCGGCAGCAGCGGCAGTGGCAGGAGCCGCAGTAACGGAGCTCCGACTATTAACTACTTGTGCAGGCGCACACAAGGGCATGAACCATGAAGGGAACGCAGGGGTGCGGCGACCGCCCACCTTCCCCTCCTGCCCTATCGCAATGTGCGCACCGACAACTCCTGGGCGAGCGGCTGCATAGCGCCCCAGGGACACCCCGCCGCGGCCCCGGCTCTACCCCGCCCCGCTCTTCCATCACGGCAGCTTGCGCTGCCGCAGCTGTGTCTTGCCTTGAGGGCCCGCCGCACCGCCGCGTCCGTTGCCTCGAAGCGGTTGGCTCCCAGGGCGAGCAGGTGGTCGATCACCGCACGGTCTGGGCGGGGTGGCGGCGGGGGCGGGAGGTTGAGGAAAGCCCGTGGAGGGAACGGGGGGGAGGGCGCAACGGACTGCGGTGAGGGGGCCACTGGATGGGTCAGTTGTGCAGGCTGGCGGGTTACGGACATGGTGGCGGGGCATTCGGCCGCAATACAAGCGCGCCGGCCTCACATTCGCAAGGCCTACCCCCAGCTCAACAAAGCACCCCACAATTCCCCGCGCCGTTACATTCGCAAGGGCTACCCCCAGCTCAACAAAGCACTTCGCAAGTCCCAACCCACGGCATCAACACCCTGCAGCACCCGCCGAACCCTCCAGCTCCCTCCAGCCCCCTTGCTGCCCCCCACTTTCAAGCACCGTCGACCATCACGCACTGGATGCCAGGTCATCGAGCACCGTCGACAGCCCCACGCTGATGGCGGATGTGGCGTTCCCCATCAGCATGCCCAGCAGCGGTATGATGTACTGGGCGTCCCACACGGGCCGCAGCGCCAGCACCACCAGCACCATGTAGGTCAGCAGCAGCCCCGAGGAGGCGGCCATCGCCAGGATTGTGTTGGGCAGGAGGCCCTAGGGGGCAAAGGGGCAGATGGGAGCGCGGGAGGAGCAGAGGGGCGGGGCAATGGGAGGAGGGAGGGAAGGGGCAGACGGTGGGGGCAACGATGAGGAGTCCAGGGTGCGTGCGCGAGGGCAGAGGGAGCTGCGCGGCTGTGGTCTTGCCGGGCGGCGCTCCACAACCCCGCCCCGCCCCGTGTCACATGCGCACGTGTCACCCTCCGGCCCCAATATGGAACATGTCACCCGCCGGCGCCCACCTGGAACGTGTACCCCGGCCGCTGCACGGCCTCCAGGGAGGCTACCACCAGCATGAACGCCGCGTACAGCAGTACGAGCCACCATCTATCGTACATGAAGATTGGTACGAGGATATGACCCAGCAAGGAGAGCTGCACCACCATCCTGCGTTTCCGGGCGGATTCAACCAGGTTTAAGGATCAACTGAATCCCAATAATAATGCCAAACTGAACTTAATAACTTCCAACCGCAAAAGGCGGCGCTAATGATTGCAAGGCCGCAGCCTAACGTTGCATGCCCCGGAAGGCGCTTGTCCCAGCAGCGGCAGCGGGCAGGAGGTTTGTCGCCTGTCGGGGTCCTCGGCGCACCATGCACGTGTGGTATACTGTGCTAATGTGCGGAAACATCTCAGAGTCGAGCAGAAATGGCGCGGCAGGAGGACAGGGAGGAGGACAGGGAGTGGGGGATGTGGGGATCGGGAGGGGGTTTGGATATGTGGGTGAGGGTGCAGACTAGCGGTCTCGGAGCCACACCTGCAAAACGAACCTGACGGAGGCGACTACCAGCTGGGCGTGGAGCCCCAGCTTGAACTTCAGGGAGATGAAGCCATTGAAGACCAGGACAGCTGCTGCCAGAGCCACAGCGACTGGGGAAAGGTGGATGACTCCACCGCTAGATGGCCCCGGAGGCGAGGCTGGGGCCGGGAGGGGGGGCGGTGTCGACAGAGCCATGGCGACCCGCTGCGGCTCAGCGATTGTCACCGATAGGGCTGATGCTACCAAATGGAGATCTCGGATGGCAAATGATGCATGTTTGATTGGGGATGCGCGCAGGGATGCGCTTTGCCGAAATGTCGGGAGGTTTGGGAGCCGTATTTACGCTATAATGTAAGCAGCAGTGACTAAAACTTACAAGCCTTGAGTGTTTCATGCCAGGCGCTCTGCGTTTTGCGCCACCCACAAGGCCTGCCGTACGCGTCAGGACAGAAACCACCCAATTGGTACAAAGCAGGGATCGGGTACCTAATACTTTACACGTATACAGACTTCACAGCGCACCGTAAGGAATTTAATTTCTCCTTCACATAGACAGGCGCAAGCAAGTGTGAATTCATGGCCATGGCTCTCCAAAGCCGCTCCTTCCTTCGCGCACCGACCGCCCTGGGCCCATCTGGGCTTCCAGCGCGCCCAGCGCGACTGGTTTTGGCCCGCGCGGACCGCCCTACTGGTGGCGCCAAAGTTACGCGCGAGTTCAGGGAAGGGGACGCCGACGTGACCGTCCCTGGCGCGCCCGCTGGGCGTAGCCAATCTGAGGGAATGTACGTGGATACGGACGCTCCGCCCATGGTGAGTTGCGGGGACCAACGACTTTTGTGGGACGGGTGGTCAGTCGTCGGTCGGCTCGGCCAGAGACGTGTGGCTTGCCACGAACCGAGCATTCCTTGGGTGCCGCACGACCGCGACGGCTAGCACAACATCAATGACTAGATATCCTCATTCCCCGTGTGGTGCGCAGCGGCCCAAGCAGGACAACTTGAGCAAGGAGATGAAGGCACGCCTACGTAAGGAGTACACTGGGTTCGGTGGCGCTGAGAACAAGGTGAGTTGATTTGTGACAACGAAAAGTAAGTAGCAAACATACAATTTGGACAAAATAACCGGGGCACGAGCTTGGACTCAGCATATTCATGCGTACTAAGCTCTGCTCCGAGCACATACATCAATCAGCCTGTTGGCGATCAAAGCAGCCGCGCTGTCTGGGTCCCGCGGCTCCAGATAGTGCCGATACCTCTTCGCCTCTCTGGCAACCAAAGCCGTCGTCACAGTACCCGCTTCTTGCAACTCGCATGCGAGCTGAATGTGTCGCGTGCAACGCGTGGCAAGGTTCCCTGGCGTCGTGCGCGCGCAAATTTCGGTTATGGGGTGTGCGGGTCTGTTGGGCCGGGCGGGCGCGGTACGCACGCTTATGTGCGGGCGGGGCCCGTCGTCTACGCCCCCGGTGGTACTGACGGCGGGCCCCCCTGCTACTGCTACTGCTGCTGCTGCTGCCGTCGCCGATGGTGGTCTCCACAGGCCATGTCGTCGAACTACTTCGTGTGGATCTCTCTGGTTGTGGCGGTGCTGGCTGTGTGCTCCAAGCTGATTGGAGCCATCTAAGCCAGTGCACTGGCCGGACGGGCCGAAGAATAGGCGCCGTTTTGGTTGATGATGTGGGTCGGACTGACGTCCGGCCGTTACCGGCAACGGCACTTATGTAGCCAGGCCCGTTTCCGCGGGTTTAGGGGTACGAGGGAGGCTCACGGATGTACGGCGGTGCGGCAGTGGAGCGAACGGGCGCTGTGGGCACCACTTCCCACCGAGGGGTGGATCGCCGCATCAGGCCAGCACACTGCTGGTCTTGGGCGGCGCTGCAGGTGGTGATGGGGAATGATTACTGGGCTGCTGTTGATGAGGGACGCAAGTAGCTCGGTTGAATGATGAAGGGGGGGGGCGGGCTTCTGGTTGCACCCCGAGGCTTCGCGAGTCGTAGGATCGCCAGAGGGCGCATTTTTCACGGTTGCGCCTGGCGCTGTTTTGTGAACCAGTATGACAAAGTTTTGTATCATGAACTGTACATCCTTAATTGTTGAATGGTGATGGCTGGAGCGCTTCCGGACGCGCGCTGCCGGGGACCAGTGGGCGCGTCTGGGACGGCCTGTGAGGCCGACTGCTGGGGAGGTGTCGCCGGCACTTTCAGCCCGCACGCGCGGACAGCGGCGCCTCGCGTGGGCGTGCGCTTGGCGGTTGTTGTCGTACAAACGTACGACAACAGTCAGCGCGCCTCGCGGACTCACCTGCAGCGCGGACGGGGCGACCCCACTGCGCAGGTGTCCGTGAAACGCTCTCGTGCGCCGACCCAATAGCCGTGAAGAGACGTGATGACACTCGAACAACCTAACAGCTTGCCCGTGAGGATAATGATTGATGGCATGGACGCAGCGGTCATGAGCGCGAAGCTACACAGCACGCATTTGTAAGCAGCTGCGGTCCTATGATGAAAACAATACACACGCGATGTTGCGACTTTAGCCAGTGTTGATCTATGAAGGTTGGAAGGGTAACTATTTTGCGCTGGCTTCGGCGGTCCTCGGCAGCCGCCACTGGCTGCGGTCTCAAACGATGGAGGGATGAGGGGTGCAGCGCGTGTTGGGCATCGCTCCCTCTTCTCCGCGGCCTCACCACGCAAAACGTAGCCACCCGGCCACACCTCACATACACGCTGCGCCGTGCACGAAATCCTCAACTTAATAAGGCCGCGAAGCGTTTCGTGACGGAAGGCAAGCGTTTAGGAAGGCAAGCTACTCGGCAGAGTAACCCCCACATACGCACAAAGTCGCACTAGGCGGTGAAACGCGCGTCGCGAACGCATTCGGGGGCCCCTCGCACAAACTTGCCGTACAAATTGCCGTGACGCGTACAGCCTGCGCCACACCAGGCGCCGCCTCCAACCCCTACACCTCTTAACAACACCCCCCAGCCCTCACCCACCATCACTTCGGCATCTCTCCACGCACACACACACACACGCACGCGCGCATCCCTGGCCCCCCACCCTGCCCGACCCCGCATCCTCTGTCGCGCGTGTGACCGCACCCCGCTGCAGGACGTCGCCGCCGCCGACGCATGGTTGCCCCCGGTGCCCCCTCGCCGCCCCATCATCATCGCCGCAGCCTCGGTGGAGACCATGGAGGCGCCGGCGGCCACCGCCACCTCCGCCTCCCCCGCGGGGGACTTCATCGCCCGCCCTGAGGGCGCCACCGTCCTACAGGCGCAGACCTCGACCTCGGCACCCGCAGCCGCCGCCACCCCCACCGCTGCCCCCAAGTCTGGCGGCTCCAAGTGGGTTATTGACGAGAACGAGAACCTCAAGTCCACCCCTGAGCAGCGGGCGTGGACCTGGGTGTCGATTGCCATGATCGCGGCCACCCTGGAGCAAGCCATCCGGCAGGTGGGGCGGTCTGGACGGGGTCCGAGAGGGCGGTCTGGACGGGGTCAGAGAGGTAGGGGAAGGGGAAGGGGAAGGGGAGAGACATAAAGTCCCCTGCAGGTGTCTGGCTGCTCCCTCCGAACCGCCGCCGCTGCAACGCAGACCAGACAGCTGACGTCGTTTCGCTGCCACGCCGTTGCCGCTGCCTGCTCCTTCGGCCCCCCCCGCTGCCGTACAGGTCCACGGCAGCGAGGACATGGTCGTGTTCGGGGGCGCGGTGGTGCTCGCTTACATCCTGTCCGACCTGGGCACGGGTGAGGCGCAGGGGCAGCAGGGGGGGAGGGAGCGGGGCAGGCGGTTGGCGGCAGTGGGGAGGTCGCCACGGCGCGATGCGGAGATGAGGCGCACCGCGTCAACCGCGCCTTGCGCCCCAGCAGCTCGTGCCGAGTGGGCCGGGGCCGAGAGTGGAAGGGGCCGAGACGCGCTCGTGATTGTCGTACCTCACGTCCCACCCTTACCCCGCCCCTCCCTGGGGGCTCCTCCGCGCCCCTCCCTGGATCCTCCCTGGCAGGCGTGTACCACTGGGGTGTTGACAACTTTGGCGACGGCACCACTCCGGTCTTCGGCCGCCAGATCGCCGCCTTCCAGGGGCACCACCAGCGCCCCTGGACCATCACGCAGCGGGAGTTTGCGAACAACATGCACCAGGTGGGGGGCGGAGGAAGTTGGCGCGGCAGGCCAGGAAAAAACAGAAAGGGAGGGTAGGCAGGCAGGGAGGGTAGGCAGGCAGGGAGGGTAGGAGAGGGCAGCCCGTGGGTCGGGAGTGAGGAGGGGAGGCGGGTTGGTTGGGACAAGGAACCGAAGTGGTGGTTGGTGGGGGAGGACGGCATCAGCCTGCTTCTGCTTCCCACCGTTGCTACTACGAGCACGCGGCCTTGCAGAGACAGCCTTGCGGAAGCATATCGGCCGCAACGTACCCTCCCGACGTCGGCCGCAGCCTGGCACACCCCGCTCCGCCGACCATCACGTCACCGCCCCTCTCCTTCCCTCCCCTCCCCCCGCGCCGCCCAGGTCTTCGGCCCCGCCTCCTACCCCGCCGCGATGCTTCTGGCCGCCAGCCCCGTGATGCCATTGGGCTGGAACGCCTGGTCGTCCAGCTTCCTGTTCCTGGTGTGCATGAGCCAGCAGTTCCACGCCTGGAGCCACATGAAGAAGAGCGAGCTGCCGGCGCCGGTGGTGGCGCTGCAGGTGGGCGGGGGTGGCGTGCGTTCAAACGGGGTGAAGACCGAACGGAGGAAGCCACCGCGGGCGGCTTGAGGCACCGGGGTTGGTTTACAGGCACCGGGTCTTCGCGGCGGCGTGGAAGATGCGGCGGTCAGCCGGCAGCTTCCTCCGCAAGGCATAGATATACTTCCACCGCACTCCCTGCCACCCGCCACCCGGTACCACTGCGGCCCACCTCAACCCTCTCCCTTCCCGCATCCCACCACCACCACCACTCGCAGGACGCGGGTGTGCTGATCAGCCGGCGCATGCACGGCGCCCACCACCGCGCCCCCTTCGAGGGCAACTACTGCATCGTGTCGGGGCTGTGGAACCCGCTGCTGGACTCGAGCGGCTTCTTCCGCAAGGCGGAGAAGTTCATCTTCGAGTGAGGGGGGCCGCGTGCGAGTTTCGGGAGGGGCAACAGAGGGTGGCGGGGTCGCACGTTGGTGACGCTGAGGCGCACGGGTATCGCGCGTAAACATGCCTGGGCTGCTGGGCGGGCGAGGCTTCCTCGTGACGAGGCTTCGTCGCATGCACACGTCATCTCAGCATCGCCCCGATGGCCGGATTACCTCGCTTATTTCGGTTTTCCTTCCCCGGTCCTCTTTCTCCACCTAATACATCCGCCCCGCTCCCCCGTCCCTCCCCTCCCCTGCCACCAACTCCAGGTCCACGGGTGTGGCCCCGCGCTGCTGGGAGGAGCCACTAGAGGACTGGAAGGAGCTCGAGCGGCCCGACGCGCAGCGCTCCGCGTAAAGTTGCCGGAGCGGGTGTGTATGTACGACAAACACATGTATGCGGAGGAGGCGATCCGCATGGGTTAGGGTGTTCGGAAATGTTACGGGTGGGTGGGCTTGGAATGACTTTGTACTACTGATGCGATGCTTGTACCTTGAGTGAGGGTGCCTGTACCTTGAGTGCGGGTGCCGTGCCCGACTCCGCGGCCTGCAGGCGGGTGTGGATCCCCATGCCATGCTGACGTGGATGTGCAGCGGAGAGAGAGATCGTCAATTTTCCATTTTTGTTTTTTTCGTGGGGTCAGCGGTGGCTTGCCGGCAGTACTCGATGCGAGTGTGCGCGCAGGGCGAGCAGTGATATGCGAGTGTACGTGTCCTGGTGACAGGAAGGGCGAGTCATGCCGACGTTTGGGGCAATAGAGCGGCAATAGGAGCGGCAATAGGAGCGATCGAGACGGATGCGCGAGGGGTGATCAGGGCTAATGCAGGAGGCGAGAGATTAGGAGAGGCGAAAGGTCAGGAGGGGTGTATGTCTAATTTCTGCTAGGCCATGTGTGCGCATGTGTTGTGGCGCCAAGTCGATACAATTGCGTGGCCCCGTGTCGCATTTCGGGATAAGCCCACCGTGTATGGGAAAACGCACTGTAATAGTAATCGTTACAGTGGGCTCCAGGCCTGAAAGGGTATACCTACCGGGCACATCGCCTTGCAACCCGACGGCTCCAAAAAAGCAAACCACCCAGATGTTTTCACAGGGGAATTGGCCCCCACTGCACGCGATCGCATGCAACCCAAGCAGACTCCCGAAAGGATCGGCAGAAGCACGCCGCGACAACACAACCGGACAACCTCCCTGACTACGATCCCGGCAAACTCCCACATCCCGAACGTTCCGACGTTCAATTAGAGATTGGAGGAAACATTCCTTCGTGGACTTCGTGATGTTCTTATTAATCGACCGGTATTGCCGCTGCGCTTCCGTCAAGTGGTGGTTCCTCGCCGCAGCTGAGTGGAAGGGATGTCGAAGGTAGGGCAGCCTGGACGTTCCGACGTCAGTACCATTGTTATAAACAGCGGATTCGCGGACTCGCCACACTGACAAAGCGCCTACCACCGTACTTCTTACATGTCACTATTGCGGCACCCAGCACCCGCCGCTATTACTCGCTAAGAACCATCATTCCTGAAACGGCCATCAAAAGCGCCACGCTGTCGGCCGTTAACCAGCAATCCTCCGATACTTTCCCTCCTCCACACCTCCACTCCGTATCAGGGTCACGTGGAGTGATCCAATCCCAGTCACATCCCTCGCGGGGACCAGGTCCTTGTGCCGTACAAAGCCCGTGGCACAACTGCGCTGAACAGTGGTCAAAACGCAACCAGCACATTCCCCACCCCAGACACCAACCCTGACCACCAGAAAAATAACGGTCAAAGGACGCCCTTCGTTTATTACATTCAACGTCGTTAGATCGGCTCCGAGGCCGAACTCCAAGAGGTGCTAGCGAGGCCCCTTGTCGCCGAAGACAGCAGCTATGCCGCTGGAGCTAACTCGCTCAGACACACAAGCTTCTTGCGGCAGATCCTCAGACACACAAGCTTCTTGCGGCAGATCCTGACACCGTCCAGCAACAAGCCCGATGGGTTACGGTTGCGACGCAAAGTGGAGCCACCCTATCGCCGTAACCCAGCGCGCATGACATCGCGTGGGGCGGACCTCCCGCCCCGCCAGCCCCGGTGTGGAAGCGCCGCGCCACCACATGCGAGGCGAGCGGCTCAGCATCCAGAGGTGGCTGTCAAGTCAAGAGACCAAGATCAAGATAAAGGATCAACAACGCATACCAGACGATTTCCAAAACACCAAAACTATGACCTGCTAGCGGGCAACGCAGCCATGCGCCGGCTGCGAGGATCGCACGGTGGATGGGTCCGGCGCCGCTACGAGTTGTTGCCGCCGCGAGGGGGCACCCCGGCGGCAATTATTAGCCCGGCCTAGGGGGCTACCCATTCGCCCCACTTCGAGAAGCCGCGAGGGGCCACCAGCGCCAGCCGCAGCGCACCGGACACAGTCCGGTAGCACGACAGCCGCAAGGCGGCCACCATCGCGACCTCCCTCCTCGTAACTACCTCTTCAGCCCAGCCCAGCCCAGCCCAGCCCAGCCCAGCCCAGCCCAGCCCAGCCCAGCCCAGCCCAGCCCAGCCAACCTGAGCTCAGCTAACAAGCTCCGGCCGGCAGACAGCCCTGCTGGCGCCTTCCAGTCCAGACGCCGTGCCGCTGAGTACGCCGACCAGCAGTGTGCGCCCCACTGAGAGGAGGTACACATCCCGTAACAGCCGCACGCCCCCACCATCCCTACCTCCCTGCCTCCTCCTTCTCCTCCTGCCTTCTTGCTCTCCTCCTGCCTTCTTGCTCTCCTCCTGCCTTCTTGCTGTCCTCCTGCCTCCTCCTTTCCTTCCTCGTCTTCGTGAATAATACGACAAGCAGCTACCAAGCCGTCAAGCGCCGCGCCTTCCCTCCGCGCACCACGAGTCCAGACTGCTGTCACGGGCGCTGCAGCAGCAGCTGGCGCAAGCAGACGCGAGAAGACGTAGACAGAGACGCAGACTCAGCACCGACAGCAGCAGAGCGGGGGCCAAAGGCACACCTGATGCACCGCCCACGCCCTGCGCCCTGCCCCGCCGCCGCTCTCCGCCGGGGTCCAGGCCAAGCTGCCCACATAAAAGCGAACTCAGCGGTCATGCGGGAACCATTACGCGCCCGGATCCGTAACGCCCGCGCACTGCAGTGCCCTGCCTCCCTAACCCTGCTCCTCTCCCTCTGCCACAATCGCGCACGCACGCACCGGCGTGCCTAACCGCCCCCGGGAGGGGAGGAGCAGGTGCCTCCCATTTATTGCCGGACCGCACGCGCGCAAAAATACCTGCAGTCTCAAGCCTCTTGGCCCCATCAAACCACTGCGCATTGGGTTAAGTTGAAATTCAGAAGCGCATTTGCAATGCCGCGAGCTTCCCAGCCGCCTTGTTGTAAATTAACTTCCACCTTGAAACCGGCCACCCCTCCTGCCCCCCTCCCTCCCTCCTCCCTACGATCCTCCGAAACGATCGTCCGCTTTCACGCGTACACATTACCAACAGCTTGATTCGCATCACATCTTCTGTCCACGTTACTTGGCGACCGCACGGGGCCCCTCTCTTTCCTTCGCTGTTCGAAGCAACGGATGCCCTAGATGTCGCCAGCTACGAGTCCGCTGAGGCCGCCCGCCGCCGCCGGACGCCGGCCTCCCGCTCGCCGGCCTCCCGCTCGTCGACCTTGCCTCTGCCACAGGCTCCACCGCCACAGGCTCTCCAGCGCCCATGCGCGCCGGCTAGGGAGGTGGCATCCCGCGGCGCCTGCGAACGCGCAGCCGCCCCTCACACCTTTGCATAGTGCTCGTGCAGGCCTGTGGGCTTGACCGAGAAGTAGCGGTAGGCGATGTCCGCCTGGCCCCGCTTGCCGCTGACCTCCACCTGGAAGTCGTCGTACAGCTTGAGCACCGAGTCCTGCGGGGGCACCTTGCCCACCGAGAAGGCGTACCCGATGGCCTCAACGTCGCGCTGCTTGCCGCCGGCGTTGTTGTAGATGTGCGGTTCCAGGACCCGGTAGGCCCACACGAACAACGCCGCGGCACGCTTGAGCTGAAGGCACGTCTCGGGATACCCTAGGGTGAGGTGGGGTGGGGTGGGGTGGGTGAGGAGGGGCGGGGAGATTTCCGCCTACCGGCGCCTCACCGACCCGTGCAGTGGCTAGTACGGTGACCCGCTGCCGGCCCTCGCCAACCTGACCCTTCGGGTTGCCTCTCTAACCCTTCCGCACCAGCCCGGCCAACCACCCCCCTCCGCCCTTGCGTCTAGGCTCTCGCGGTCTCCGGTCCCCCGTGGCGGCGCGGCGCGGCTCCGGCCTCATGCCACCGACGCTGGCGGACCCCATCTGGTAATTTTTGGCTGCTTCACGTCGTCCGCAACATTCTGGTCGATATTCGGGCGGATCGGGGCCTTGCGTCGCTGTCTGCTGTCCCATCGCTCGCCGCCTCCCCCCGTTCTCCAGCTAGCGCTCAAAACCAACCGGTTTCGCGAAACGTTTCCTTGCGTCACGCGGGGTCCTCGCTTCCGTTCGTCTAGAAGCCGCCGCCGATTTAGCTTAGCCGCCGAAGGTCGACATCCGACCTCCGTCTTTTCCTCACCCAAGTTCTCCAGGATACATCTCGAAACGTCCGTTCTAAACGGGTTTCCTCGCATCCACGGCTCTTCCTCGCAAACCCCCCCGCACCAGCCCGGCCACCCACCCGAGTTGACCCCCTTGAACGCCCCGATGTGGAACTCGATGTACGTCTCCCGCACGTCAATCCTGCCGCGGCAGTCCAGCGTGACGCGCGAGGAGCAGGAGCCAGCAGCCATGGCCGTCGCGACCTCCATGAAGCCGGGCAGCGGGCGCGGGGCCGCACCCGTCTCCAGCGAGTCCACCAGGCGCATGAGGTTGTTGATGCGCTCGTCGCCCTTCGAGCCCGGAATCGAGTAGCCGAGCTGGAGCTCCTGCAGGCAGGCGCGTATGTCGTCCCAAGGTGCCACCTGTGGGGCGGGGAGAGCAGGGGGGGGATTGGGACGGGAGGCTGGTAAGGGTTGTTAAAGGTGTAGCGAGAAGACCTGACTATACGGTATCGGAAACGGGGAGCAGGAAACGTCTGGTGAGAGTTTTTGGACATGCGCGCATGCCGGGATGGCGGGGACTAGGCTGGTGGAAGGTGTTGTACGGAAGGAGCGAGGGTGCGCATTGGGATCGCTGTGTGGGTGGTGACGGTGTTGCGAGCGGGAGGGTTTGGGGCACATGGGATGGGCGCATGGGGGCGGACGCCGCCACCACCCGGGATGTAATGGAAGAGGTATGGACGAGGGCTTAAGGGCCAATCATCAGGGTGCGCGGTGGGGCAAGCGCGAGATGCAGGAAATGAATCACTGTACGAACCATAGTCGTGCCAGTACAGTAGGTATGCTGGGTTGGGCTTGTGACGCTGCCCGTCGCACCTGGAAGCTGCTGGGCAGAGCGACCATACACACGCCAGCCTCCTCGCAGGCCTCATCGATCAGAGACTTAACCGCGGCGCGCAGGCCCTGCCTCTGCAGGAGGGAAGCGAAGGAGCCACGGGCAAAGGGGAGGGCGGGTGTTTGTCAAGTACCGCAATAATGCGGACAGACCTGTGCCCGCTGCCAAGCAGCATCGTTTGCGCATGCTCACATCCTTCATAACGTAATCCTCGAGGATGCTGATGAGCGCCCCCCGCTGCTTCAGCGCCGGCAGGTCCAAGTTCAGCGCCAGGCCCAAGATGTGATCGACAATGTGAGCTGCGCTTCGCAATTCAACGCTCTCCGCGAACTCGTTGCTGAAGTGACTGCTGATGAGCGGCAAGCTCGTGAACTCGTAAAGCTCGCACATGCGCGTCTCGAGCCGCTGGACCTGCATCGCGAAGGTCGTCCAATTCACCACCGGTTTCCAGCAGACAGGCAGTGGCAACTCATTCGTTAGCACCTGTTTTGACAGTTTTCCGAGCCTGCTGTTCATTGTCTTCAGCTGGTCCAGGACCTCCTCCAGCACGACGGTCTCCCTGCTGGTGCTGCTGACAGCTGTAATGGTCTGGCCAACGGTCGAAGAAGCGACATTTACTCGCCCAAAATGATGAGCACGCCACGCTGTGTGGTGTCGCCCATATTCGCGGTGCAAGCGTTGCGTCTTGTGCATTACGTTCATGGTAACACGCTAAAACCAGCAACGCATGAAGTAAATACCATAAATCAAGCCAGCACTATATTATGCCAAGGCATGGAGCGATTCGTTGAACGGGACGCCTGACTGTTACAATCGTACACAAAACTCCGAGAGGGTACACTTGGAAGATTGCATGCTGTTTCAGCTTTCAGGGATTCAGGCAACATGCTCACATGTGCCCATTTCGCGGAGCTATGCAGGAAGATTCGATCGGTCAGCAGGCAACTATTACACAGTTTTGCCGGTGCCGCCAATACACAAAGTCGTCGACGGAACGAGGCCGTCGCAGCAGGCCGATAGACCTTCGAGCTAAGCTTGGCGAAATCACAGGGACAACTGCTCGCCTCCTCGCTGGCTAAGTGCCGATAGCCCACCGCCCGGACAAAAAACGTTGACGCGGCTGTCACGTAACTCGCCTGAGCATCCCTGATCTACTTGAACATCCGATACCATGGGGTTGCTGACGGCTCGGAGACACCAGCCTTGGACGCCTGCCGGGCCTCACCCTGTCACACATCCTCACGCCCCGCAGCCCCCTTGGGAGGCACCGCAGCGCGCCATAAGCCATGAACTCCAGCCACCCTTTCACGTATCCAGGCACCCACCTTACTCCGCCTCCGTAAGCGCCGCTGCCATCGGCAAACCAGCTCGCTCACCAACGAACGCCACCAATACAACCATCGCCACCCACCACCACCACCACCATCATCGCGCGCCGCTTCTGCCACAACGCACCTTCCAACACAACGCACACCATGGGGCCGACCCACATCAGCAAACGCACGCCCGCAGGTGTTGCAGCGCGCGCGTCGCAAAACGCCACGGCTGCCTGCACACCCTGTCCCTCCCCCTCCTCCAGGGGGGTCGCGCGGTGCAGCGGGCCAAGCACCGCTCCGTGCCATTTAACAGTACAGCACGCAGGAGGCCCGCGAGGCCGCGCGTCGTTATTCCCAACACCCTTCTTCCCTCAGCCAGGTTACACACACCCCGTCTGCACAGCGAGCATTTGCCGCCACTGCCACTGCCGCAGCTGCATCGGCTTCTTGCCATGAAAGCGCCAGCCGGCCCCCCCCTTCCCTTGCATCAAACGTTTCTGCACCGCCGCCTCCCGTCCCGCCGAGCCGACGGCCCTATGGCGCGGCTGGCGCGCGCGTGAGGCATCTTCGGCCCCTGGGGTTGTTATGCTTACCCCGTGTTCTGCATGCCTGCGGGTGGACAGGAGGGGGGCACAGGGCGGCGGCGGTGTTGATGGTAATGCAGCGAGGTGCGACGGATGCGCTGGCGGGGCATTTCAGCAAGACGGTGAGCGCACGTGATGAGGAGCAGGACGAGGCGGGGCGTTAGGTCAGACCAGGCACGCCTCGCCTTGCACTACACACCCCGAGCAAGGTCCTCCTTGCCCTTCACCCCACAGCCACAACGACGACCGCCGCTCGGGCGAGCACATCCTCCCGGTGCTACACACCGCCATCCGACCCGACCCGCGGGTCGGACTCCACACCGCCCAGCGCCGATTCAACTTTTTCTCCTTTGTCAGTTCTCGCTTTATCCTCTACCCGCCCCGGCCTGGCCCGGCCTGGCCCCGCGCCTCACCCCCCCGCCGCACCCACCCGCAGCAATGCCCTTGATGGTGATCATCAGGCAGTCGTCCATGGCGGACACGAAGGGGTGCTGAGCCACTTCACCCTTCTTGTGCGGGTCACGGGACAGCAGGTCGATGATCTCCGGGTCGGATGGGTTGTACTCTGTATGGAAAAGGAGGGGCCAGGCAGGCGCCGGGGGCGGGGGCTTAACCACGGCGATCGAGGCGTCAGTACCGTCGCTGGTTGGCCGCCCCGCCGCGGCATTCAGTGCAAGGAAAGCACGCTGAGCCGCCCAGCCCCCGCCCACCGCGATCCAAATCCGGCCAGGTAGGCACTACACGCCCTCCCTCCCCCTTCGCCTCTCCCCAACTCGCCCGACGTACCCACACCCAACGGCTTGCCGTTGACGTCGTACTCACCCACACCACCGTTGCCGAGCTCCCGGAACTTGCGGAGGCCCTTCAGGCTGAGTGCCTGCGGGACAGGGGCGGGAGGCAGGCGGGGGAGGGAGGGCGGCGAACGATGATGACTTGACTAGAGGCGACTAGGGCCAGGTGGTGGTATGGGCGGGTCAGGGAGGCGCTGGGGCCGCGGGGAACACGGATGTGTATGCCGGGCGTGGAGGGGGCCCGTTTCCCGACCCCCTTTGTTCCATCGGCACCTCCTGCCGGAGCGAATCACGATCACACCCGCACCTGCAGCACGTTCAGCGGTGCCACGTAGGGGCTGCGCAGGCGAATCTTCTCGTCCAGGTTGGGTGTGGACATCTGGCTGGGTGTGTTGCCCTCAAGCAAGGCGGTCTTGCGGACCACGATCAGGATGTTGGCCTGGGTCTTGGCGAGGCTGCGGCAGGCGAGAATGGGGGCAGCTCGGTTACGTCGCCTCAGCTCCCGGTTACGTTTCCCTCCCACCCGCCAAGCCCTCTCACCCTCTCACCAAGCCGTAAAAGTGAATCCTTAGTGTGTGCGCCTAGCATCGAGTCCATAAACCGCAAGGAATCCGGCCCCACTTACAGCGACCGCAGCCTGTCCCCGAGCGGCTTGAGCGCCGGGTCGACCAGCGTGTTTTCGTAGAATGCCGACAGCCTGGAGTCTGCCTTGGCCAGAACCATCTCCACCAGGTCCAGGGTGGAGGTGAAGAAGGGCCAGTTGGCGTACATGTCCTGGAGCACGGGCTGGTAGCCTGGGGCGTGGGAGGGCGCAGGCCGGGAGTGAGCAGAGGGGCGAGCGAGGAAGGCGGTGGGAAGGGTGGCGGTGGGGGAGTGCCTTGCGACGCTCATGGGAGGCGAAGGCAGAGCTCGTCACAACCAGTCTTGTGGTGACCAGTACCGACATTCCTCAGCTGAACTGTGCGGCATGAAGCGGTGCGGTGCGGTGCGGTGTCGTGCGGTGCGGTGCGGCGCGCCTCACCCTTGGCAATGGCCGCCTCCACCGCCTCCCCGATGCCCAGCCACACGGGCAGGTGCAGGCGCTGCTGCGTCCAGGCGAAGATCCAGGGGATGGCGCGCAGGGTCTCAATGCCACCCTGCTTGCGGCTGCTGGGCCGGGAGCCGATGTTCAGGCGACCCAGCTCACTGCAGGCGGGGTAAGGTGCGGTGAGGGTAGGGATTTTGCAGCATCAGCACTGGATCAGCGCTGGTTCAACGCTGGTCAGCGCTGGATTGACGAGGCTGTGGTGGTGGCATCGCTGATCAGGGATGAAAGCGTTCTCCATAGGCAGCAGAGCTGCAGCGAAGGTGCAGGAGGAATGAAGTCGCTCACAGAACACACGCGCCTTGGCTTGGCCTGTCGACAGATCCGCACATCCCGCACACCCCGCACCTTGCCGCCGTGGACTGCATGAAGTACTCGTAGAACTCCGGTGTGTGGTACACCACCGAGCGGTACATGGTGCAGCTCTCATTGGCCAGGAAGGACATGAGGTCGCGCCAGTCCTGGCGCGGGGCGGGAGGGGGGTCCAGCGCGGCCTCCAGCACGGCGCTGCGGGCGGCAAGGAGAGGGAGGGGGCGGAGGTCAAGGACAGCGGGGTTCACGAGGGTTCGCGTCTCGTCTCCCTATTTTGACCTGTTGCCGTCATTATAACAAAATCCTGACCCCAAAACCCCCCTTAAACGTTTTAAAAAGTCTGTGACACACACGCCGCGGAGCCCCTCACCTGGTGTACAGGTCCAGCGTCCTGAAGCACACCTCCTTCTCTCCGAACTGCTGTTCGATGATCTCGCCCTGGACCGTCACCCGCAGGTGGCCCTGTGTGTGGGGAGGAGGGGGGTGCGTGTGTGTGCGGGCACGGTTTCGAGGAAGACCCGTGGATGCGAGAAAAACCGTTTAGGACACATGTTTTGAGATGCATGCTGGGATGGGTTGTCCGCACGGTGTGTTGCATACCCAGGCCGGAGAGGGAGGCAGGGGTGGGCCCTAGATATGCAGCGTTCTGAGGTCACGAAATCGGGGAAAGAGGGGAGGAGGGAAAAAGTGCGCGCGGCGCAATCCAGGGAGGGGGGCGGTCGCTGCAACCGAAGCCAGTCCGCGGTGGCAGGAGCGTGCACGGCACCCTCCCCCCGATGCGTTCCCCTTACTAGGACAGCCACGGCACAGAGTTACCATTGCAAAGAAAGGGGATCACAGAGTTACTATCGCAAAGAAAGGGGATGGCGCGTTTCCACGTTTTTTCGTAGTAGGTGACGGCGCGTGCTTACATTGATGGTGCCTGACGGCTGGCTGCGGATGGCCATGTGGGTCGGGCCGCCACCGCGACCCACGGTTCCACCGCGGCCGTGGAAAAGCACCAGGCGGATCTGGTCGTGGGAGGAGGGGACGAAGGGGGGCAGGCAGGGGTCAGGGGCATATGAGGGATGTGGGCGCTGGGGAGGGAACCAGGCTGGCGGAGAGCAACAGGCTGAACGACGCGTGTTTGAAGGAAGCAAAGGGCTGCAAACCCTGATGCCGATGGCAAGAAGGCTGCCCATGGTTGCCGAGCGGCAGTTTCACGTCCTTACCAGTCCAGTCCACCTGGCAAGCCCCGAGCAAATCCATCCCTAGGCGTTCCCCAAAGAAACCAAGATCCCACCACAACCACCACACCGTCCCCTGCTCCGCCGCCGCCCTTGCTTCCGCACAAAAGCGCAGCTCCCTTCCACAGCTTCCCTTCAGCCCCCCGCCCGCAAGCCCCCGCCCCCCCGTCCTCCCTCCCCACAAGTCCCCGCCCCCCCGTCCTCCCTCCTCACAAGCCCCCGGCCCCCCGTCCTCCCTCCTCACGTTGTACTCCTGCGCCACCGCCACCAGCTTCTCCTGCGTCTCGTACAGCGCCCAGGCAGCGGCCAGGCGGCCCGCGTCCTTGCCGCTGTCGCTGTAGCCTGCGGTATGAGGGGTGCGAGGGTGGCAGCAGTGTGAGGGGTGCGAGGGTGGCAGCAGTGTAAGGGTGCGAGGGTGGCAGCAGTGTAGGGGTGCGAGGGTGGCAGCAGTGTGAGGGGTGCGAGGGTGGCAGCAGTGTGAGGGGTGCGAGGGTGGCAGCAGTGTGAGGGGTGCGAGGGTGGCAGCAGTGTGAGGGGTGCGAGGGTGGCAGCAGTGTGAGGGGTGCGAGGGTGGCAGCAGTGTGAGGGGTGCGAGGGTGGCAGCAGTGTGAGGGGTGCGAGGGTGGCAGCAGTGTGAGGGGTGCGAGGGTGGCAGCAGTGTGAGGGGTGCGAGGGTGGCAGCAGTGTGAGGGGTGCGAGGTGGCAGCAGTGTGAGGGGTGCGAGGGTGGCAGCAGTGTGAGGGGTGCGAGGGTGGCAGCAGTGTGAGGGGTGCGAGGGTGGCAGCAGTGTGAGGGGTGCGAGGGTGGCAGCAGTGTGAGGGGTGCGAGGGTGGCAGCAGTGTGAGGGGTGCGAGGGTGGCAGCAGTGTGAGGGGTGCGAGGGTGGCAGCAGTGTGAGGGGTGCGAGGGTGGCAGCAGTGTGAGGGGTGCGAGGGTGGCAGCAGTGTGAGGGGTGCGAGGGTGGCAGCAGTGTGAGGGGTGCGAGGGTGGCAGCAGTGTGAGGGGTGCGAGGGTGGCAGCAGTGTGAGGGGTGCGAGGTGGCAGCAGTGTGAGGGGTGCGAGGGTGGCAGCAGTGTGAGGGGTGCGAGGTGGCAGCAGTGTGAGGGGTGCGAGGGTGGCAGCAGTGTGAGGGGTGCGAGGGTGGCAGCAGTGTGAGGGGTGCGAGGGTGGCAGCAGTGTGAGGGGTGCGAGGGTGGCAGCAGTGTGAGGGGTGCGAGGGTGGCAGCAGTGTGAGGGGTGCGAGGGTGGCAGCAGTGTGAGGGGTGCGAGGGTGGCAGCAGTGTGAGGGGTGCGAGGGTGGCAGCAGTGTGAGGGGTGCGAGGGGGCAGCAGTGTGAGGGGTGCGAGGGGGCAGCAGTGTGAGGGGTGCGAGGGGGCAGCAGTGTGAGGGGTGCGAGGGTGGCAGCAGTGTGAGGGGTGCGAGGGTGGCAGCAGTGTGAGGGGTGCGAGGGTGGCAGCAGTGTGAGGGGTGCGAGGGTGGCAGCAGTGTGAGGGGTGCGAGGGTGGCAGCAGTGTGAGGGGTGCGAGGGTGGCAGCAGTGTGAGGGGTGCGAGGGGGCAGCAGTGTGAGGGGTGCGAGGGGGCAGCAGTGTGAGGGTGGCAGCAGTGTGAGGGGTGCGAGGGTGGCAGCAGTGTGAGGGGTGCGAGGGTGGCAGCAGTGTAGGGGTGAGAGGGTGGCAGCAGTGTAGGGGTGAGAGGGTGGCAGCAGTGTAGGGGTGCGAGGGTGGCAGCAGTGTGAGGGGTGCGAGGAGGGCAGCAGTGTAGGGGTGCGAGGGTGGCAGCAGTGTGAGGGGTGCGAGGGTGGCAGCAGTGTAGGGGTACGAGGGTGGCAGCAGTGTAGGGGTACGAGGAGGGCAGCAGTGTAAGGGTGCGAGGGTGGCAGCAGCGTAAGGGTGCGAGGGTGGCAGCAGTGTTGGGGTGCGAGGGTGGCAGCAGTGTTGGGGTGCGAGGGTGGCAGCAGTGTTGGGGTGCGAGGGTGGCAGCAGTGTTGGGGTGCGAGGGTGGCAGCAGTGTAAGGGTGCGAGGGTGGCAGCAGTGTTGGGGTGCGAGGGTGGCAGCAGTGTGAGGGGTGCGAGGGTGGCAGCAGTGTGAGGGGTGCGAGGGTGGCAGCAGTGTGGTGGCAGCAGTGTGAGGGGTGCGAGGGTGGCAGCAGTGTGAGGGGTGCGAGGGTGGCAGCAGTGTGAGGGGTGCGAGGGTGGCAGCAGTGTGAGGGGTGCGAGGGTGGCAGCAGTGTGAGGGGTGCGAGGGTGGCAGCAGTGTGAGGGGTGCGAGGGTGGCAGCAGTGTGAGGGGTGCGAGGGTGGCAGCAGTGTGAGGGGTGCGAGGGTGGCAGCAGTGTGAGGGGTGCGAGGGTGGCAGCAGTGTGAGGGGTGCGAGGGTGGCAGCAGTGTTGGGGTGCGAGGGTGGCAGCAGTGTAGGGGTGAGAAGGTGGCAGCAGTGTAGGGGTGCGAGGGTGGCAGCAGTGTGAGGTGTGCGAGGGTGGCAGCAGTGTGAGGGGTGCGAGGAGGGCAGCAGTGTAGGGGTGCGAGGGTGGCAGCAGTGTGAGGGGTGCGAGGGTGGCAGCAGTGTGAGGGGTGCGAGGGTGGCAGCAGTGTAAGGGTGCGAGGAGGGCAGCAGCGTAAGGGTGCGAGGAGGGCAGCAGCGTAAGTGTGCGAGGAGGGCAGCAGCGTAAGGGTGCGAGGGTGGCAGCAGTGTAGGGGTACGAGGGTGGCAGCAGTGTAGGGGCGTAGGGGCGACAGGGAGCAGGTGGCGACCGTGAGCAGGTGGGGATCGAGGAACCCGGAGCCGCCGGAGCCGTGCCCCCTCGATGTCCTGGTGCGAGCTCACCGATCATGCACTCGTGCACTCCGTTGATGTGCGAGCGGTACCAGTCGTTGCTGAGCAGGGTGGTCATGGTGCCGGGCGCATTGTTGAGGTCCTCCAGGGTCTCGAACAGCGGGACCACACGCAGGGCGGGGCGCAGGCCTGAGGGGGGGCGGCAGCAGGAGGCGGGTGGCGGGGGGAGGTTGAGAGGAAACCCGTGGGGAGCGGGGAGCGGGGGGAGTATGACGGGAAGACCCGTGGGGAGGGGGGAGAGGGAGGGGAAAGGGGCAGCGCCGGTGGGGCAGGCCCCGTGCTTACCGGTCTCCCGCTGCAGCAGCACCACCGCCAGCACGTCCGAGGCAGTCTTGGCCATTGATATGATGTAGGCGCCCAGGCTGCGAAGGAGGAGAGGGGGGAGGCGGAGGGGAGGGGAGGGGAGGAGGGCGCCAGTTGGCCAGGGGCAAAGTACATTGCGGAAGGTTGCGCAGGGGGCGCAACCGGCTTGACGCTAAAGACATACACGCCCAAGAGGAACGCGCACAAGGAAACGCGCCCAATCGCCAGCATGGCCCCGAAACCACTCCCGGCCGCACCTGTCCGCCGGCAGCTCCGAAACCATGCGGAAGGTGGTGACCACCTCCTTCACGTCCGTGTTCATGTCCATGCCGGGCGGCATCAGCGGACGCTTGCCCTGAGGGGTTGAGAGAGCGGGGTAGGGAACAGGCGAGTTGACAAGGGAGAAAAGCAGCCGGACTAAACGTCTCGAGGATTTGGGAGTTTGCAGATAAAAACGTGTACACAGATCAAGCGGTTCAGTGCATTGAGGCCCCCTTCCCTCCAAACGTGTGTACCGTGTGTGCCAAACGGTTTCCTAATCGACTCTCTAATCAGTGCCGATCCAAGGACCTTCCTCACAAACACTCTTCTCCGACCTGCGGGCTCCTCCCAACCCTCCTCCGCCCGCACCTGCAGCTCGTCCAGCAGGAACTTGAGGCGCTTCGGCTCGTCCCACGAGGCGTACGAGCCCAGCCCCAGGTAGGTGGTGATGGCGTCCATGACCTCGGTGTGGCGAGTGCTCTCCTGGCGGATGTCCAGACCCATCATACTCAGGCCAAAGGTGCGGAGCTGGGGAGGACGTGCGGGGGGGGGCGGGGTGGGGGGAGGGGAGGAGTAAGATGCGTTGTTTGAAGTTTAAGGGTTGAGAATGGATGCAAATTGAAGGGTAACGAGGGCGGTCGCGACATGAGGAGGGCGGTCGACGACATGAGATGGGAGTTGGAGAGGCGTGGGGCGGCGACGTGGATGTAGCGGAGGAGGGGGGACCCTGTCCCAAACTCCCAACCCTGTCGAAGCGCTTGCCCTTGCTCCGAGCACCAACCTACTCCCTTCATAACCCGAGCCTGAGCCTTCAGTTTCTCTCCGGACCTCCCGTCCTACCAACCCTATCCAGCCCCCTCCCCGTGGCCGCCTCCCACCTGGCGCAGCAGGTCCAGCAGCCTGGCGTTGGCGACGCTCTCATCCCCCGTGGCCATGAGGCTGTCGTACATGAGCTTGAGCGGGCGGGCCATGTCCTCGATGTCCAGGTAGGCGCCCGCCTCCTCCAGCGCGCCGCGGACCGACATGTTGGTGTGAATGAGGCACTGGTGGAGAACCTGAGCGGGCGAGGGGGCCGGTTGGCGGTTGGAGGTTGGGGGTTGCCGAGCGGCGTGGCATGGCAAGGGCCGGAATCGAGTGGACGCCGCTCCGCTCACCGCAGCCCCCATCCAGTTTTCCCCCTCCACGGACTCCGCGACTTCCCTCACGCGCATCGCCACCCGCCGCCGCCGTTCCCCTCCGACGCCGGGGCTCCCCGGCGCCTCCCCCCACCGGCATTGCGTACCCTAGTCCAGTAGCATGCGCGCGCGTCCCGGTGTCCGAAGGCTCTGCACCCACTACATTTCCCCAGTCGCGTTACCAGTTCTTTTAATGTACTCCCCCCCATCGGCCCCCGCCCCCCCCCACACCTGGCGGGTGTTGTACAGTCGGTCCCTCATGTGCGACAGCACCACCCGGAACGGCTCCGTGGGCGGGATGGGCGCCCAGAAGTCCGCGTAGTTGCGGCGCTTGCGCTCCTCGGCCACACGGGCGGCCTCGCGGCTCTCAGCGGCGGCGATGCGCTCCGCGAGCTCCTGCGGGATTAGGAGGAGGGCGTGGTGCCGGTGTTATTGGTGGTGCTCGTGGCCACGCCGCCCACATGCCCACATGCCCACATGCACATCTGGCACCACTCTCACCGCCAACACCAACACCAACCCCGCTCACCTTCATCTCCGCGCTGCAGCGCCAGATACTCAGGTCGAACATAAGGCCCTCGACCTGCACCAATGAAGGAGGGATGGCAGCCAGCAGCGTACGGTCGTGAGCTCATGCAGCCCGCAGACCAAGGTGACGCGGGGGGGGGGAGGGGGCGACGCTGGCAGGAACGTAAGACGAGCGAAAGGCGGCGACCAGCGGCGAGCAGGCGGTGGCTGGTGGGAAGCCCCGAAACCCTGGCTGGGTTCGCAGATCCATCCACCGCCTTCCCACCGCCGTAGCCTCCGCCACGTCACACACCTGGCGGAAGTACGCGTTGACTGCCTCCAGGCGGGCCAGCACCACCACGTCGCGGGTGGTCTCGTGGGTCACGTTAGGGTTGCCGTCGCGGTCGCCGCCCATCCAGCTGCCGAACCTGAGAGGAGCAGGAGGGGCGGAGCGGGAGCGAGCACGCGTGGGCCGCCAGTAAGTGAGCTAGTGGAATTGTTGAAGGTGTTGTGGAAGGCGGCTCCGTTCGTGCTCCTTGAGCCGCTTTGAACGTTGTCTTGCAAGAATCAGCTCGCGTACACGTTCCAAGGCAGCCCAAAGCCATTTGCCAGCTTGCAACGGGCCTCACAACACACGGCCTGGCGCAATCAGCAGTCCTCCTTCTCAACACCCGCTCCTTGCGGCGCGCTCCCTCCCTAGTTCCTGGCCTCTCTCACTTGAACAGGCACCGGTCCAGCGGCATGCGCGGCAGGCCCAGCTTCTCCAGAGCGGTGTCCACGCGGCGGTGGAAGATGGGCACCACGTCGAAGATGACGGTCGAGAAGTAGCTCAGGCCGCTGCGCATCTCATCCTGGGGGCGATGGCGCGAGGTGGGGAACCGATTTACACGATTTACACGATTTACACGATTCAACGACTCAACGAGTTAAATGGGTCAGCCGGCGGGACAAGGCACTAGCAGTGTACTACAGGTGTCGGTAGTCGTCGCGGGATTTTGCCCCCCGACGATCTTTCGCCACAACCCCAGGTTCGTCCCCCCGAGCAGTACCTGCGGCGTGGGCTTGGAGCGGCGGATCTCGTCAGTGCGCCAGGCCGCCTGCACCGCGGCGCGGATGGCCTCCAGCGTCTCTGCGGGCCGGAGGGTGCGGTGGGGTGGGGTGGAGAAGAGAGGACGAAGAGAGGGCGCGTGAATGAGGAACGTTGGCGCTTGGAAGGGCAAAGCGAACAGCAGAAAGACCTGGAGGACGCAGCAGGGCGACCGCGAAGCGCCGCGGGGTCCCCTGGTCAGGTGAGATCTTCCTGATCCCGCCTGCCTGCCCCCCTTGCACCTGGCGCAAACCCAGCCTCCCAACACCCCTCCCGGCCCCTCCTCACCGATCTTCTCGTACTCGCTCATCCGCTTGGAGTGCAGCGTGTCCAGCTCGCGCCGTACGATGGCGTACTTTTTGAGCAGGCTGGCGCGGAGGGCCTGGTGATGGGGCCGGCAGGGGGTGGGTGGGAAGCAGGAGAGCGGGCGGGGGGTGGGTGGGTCCAGGGAGGGATGGCGTGAGGTGCTGCCAAGCCGCAGGACCCGCATGGGGGAGATGCAACTGGTGTGCGGCAGCCTCGAATGATTTACATTCGCAAGCCGGCCGCCCCTCGATACGTAATGGGCTGGGTCGGGATGTTCTCTCATGTACCAACCTACTCGCAGGGTTCACCTTCCCTTCCGCTGTTCCAGGTTAAGGACCCACCTGGGTCGGGTGCGCGGTGAGCACCAGCTCAACCGTCTGAGAGCAGAGCGAGTCGTACACCTGCTGCGGCGTCAAGCCGTTGACGGTTGTCAGTTTGAGCAGCGAGTGGTTGGTGTCGCGGGTCGGCGAGTCCATCTGCGTAGGGAGGGGACGAGCAGGGAGAGGAGGGCGCGCGGTTGGGGAATGCGAGGGGCAATCCAGGCGCATGTGCAGGTGGCACGTGTGGTGGGGGGTGTCGCCACCGCCCGACCCAGGTGGCACGTGTGGTGGGGGGTGTCGCCACCGCCCGACCCAGGTGGCACGTGTGGTGGGGGTTGTCGTCACCGCCCGACCCAGGTGGCACGTGTGGTGGGGGGTGTTGTCACCGCCAGACCCACGTGGCAAGTGTGGCGGCGGGGGGTCGTCATCGCCCGACCCAGATGCCCTCTCGATCCAGATCCACAGCACCCACCCCCCTCCACACCGTTCCCCGACGGTCCTCCTTCCGCTGCAACATCGGGCCGCCTTCCCGCAGGGCCCCACATGTTCGCCCACCCCCCTCTATTACATCCTCGTCGCGAAACCCACCTCCTACCCCGTTGCCCGCCCCTCACCTCCCGTTCCCGCCCCTCCCCGCCTCACCTCCCCAAGGCGCACTGCGCGGCCGATCTGGCTGCTGTTGACCTCCTCAGTGAGGTTGTGCAGGTTTAACATGTGGCTGAATGAACTGGCCACCTGTACGGCAGGGTGAACAGAGCGGTGCGGTGTGATCCGAATGGGGTGCGGCTTATGGGGGTGTGGCCTGGGGGTACCCGTCTGCATCTCTTGCAGCGGTGCCACGCTGCTCGCCGCGCCGCCGACAGCCAGACGGCTTTCCAGTCGCATCCGGTCCGGAAGTCGAACTCCAGGGAAGGGCCCCCTCTCTTGTGTGCTGCTCGGCTTTCCCGGGGGAATGCTACAACCCCCGAGCCAGGCGCATGACCTACGCAACCAGGGCACATGCCAGCTGGGGCGTCCGGCTCCGCTATCCTGCCCCCGGCCGCATGTAGCGCATTAGATGAGGACTCTGGATTGCGTGTGCGGCCGCAACCGCAGGCCAATCGCCCAGCAACTCTGTTGCCGCCGCCCGCGCCCCACAGCACCAAGCACCATTCCCTACCCGCCGCTGCTGCCGCTGCTGCCGCTGGCTGTCATCCCATCCACCCATTCCTCACACGCCAGCCTCAACCCATTTCCCCAAGCCCATGGTACACTAGTTGCCCAAGATCTCGATGCTGCGTCCTCTCGTCGCACGACACATTCAGACGAACCCATCCAACCACCCACCCAGCCTCCCGGCCCGACAAGGCCAGGGGGCGCCCCCCACGCACCAGAATGCGCTCCTCAGGCTTCAGGTCCGCAACGTACTTGACCAGCAGCTCGAAATCCTCGTCAGACTGTACGGCGTACGGCAGCGCGTGGAGCAGGGTCAGGGTCAGCCCAAGACGGTTTAGGTTCACCGCAACCCCCAACCGTCCTCACTCTGCCCTGCTCTTTGCGACGCACCTGGCTGGTGCACCAGGCCTGGCTCAGCGCGTAAATGACGTCAACCTGCAGGACGGCAGCAGCAGCCGCGACATCAACGGCAGCAGCAGCAACGGCAGTAACAGCGGCGTGAGCACGTCGGCTATCACAGCAACTGTTTCGACAGTAACGTTTAGGATTAGCATCCTATCAGGTGCTATTTGGAGTCGTGAGTCCGCCCCTAAGGGAGGCAAGTTGAGTGCAGGAAAGGGCTCGCTGGGCCAAGGAAGTACGTACGGAGCGGCCACAGGGTTGGTGCGCCGGGCGAATAGCCGGCCCCTTATCAGCCTTGATACCTCATAACTAAGTTAGATCGTGGGACCGGGCGCCTGTATTTCTAGGGGCATGCGCGAGCGCGGCCTCCGCGCTGCGCTCCCCTGGTCTATTACAGACATACAACGAGCATTGTGCATCCAATGCCTCAGGAATGCCTCCTAACCAGCAAGGACTAGCTTGAAGGCACGCAGGGGTCGTCCTACTAGGCTAGGGCTTTAACGCCCACAGTCGCCGAAATCGCGTAGACGCAGTCCAGCAACTTCAAGGCCTAGCGCACGCATGAGGACACATGAGTTTGGCACTGACATAGCTCATACCTTAGCTGCCAGGTTTGGGTGATGGTGGCGCAGGATGGAGAAGAACACCTGACGGAGGAGGCTGTCATCATCGCGCAACCCTGTCAGGAACTGGCCCGGCCCCACACGAAGCTCCGATGACGTGCGAAAGCTCATCCTTCCTGTATTAGACGCGGACAGCTGCATCTTAATCGATCCGCCGGCGGCGTCGAGACCTCCCACACGGTTGCCGGTCCGGCTTTGGGTAGCGTGTGAGGAAATCACACGAAGTAGGTCAAGGTTACACCAGGTTCGCTATGGGCAAGGCGTTTGGGAGTACACGAGGGAGGACTGCGGAGCGATTGTTGCCCGCCTCAACCGTGAACACCACACGTGACGCGCAACTTGACACGGCTAGCCTTGCCAGCCCAACACAAGCTTAGCAATGTGTGAAACCGACTGACCCAATGAATATAATTATGAAGACTCAGCAGACTTGTTGTCGGCAAAGTTTGCGTACGACACGCCAACCCTAGTCGTTGCGAACTCTACGACTAAATTACTATTATGCATTTTCTAGATTGACATGGTATCATTGTGTCTTTCCTTAATGGCTGTTTAACTGAACTATCGCGTTAGGCGGGGTAGCCAAAGTTAATTCCTTGACTAAGGAGCTCCTGCGGCTGGGCGGACACTATGGGTGGTCCTAGTGGCCAAAAGAACAAGGTGCGACTTTTATTTTTGTTACAATCACGAACTATGTATCATATTTGTTACGGCGGCCGGCGGCGGCTAGTAATGCTCCATAAGCCCATTGATGGCAGCATAACACGCTGTCTAAATAACCTGAAGATAACGAAATCAACGGTCAAGCGGCACGCGTAGCTGAAAATGCCCAGCTCTGTCGCCGCCAGCGACCGTTCGCGCGCCCAGCGGCCTCCTTGATAACACCATTCTAAACGAATACAACCGCGTACTTTATCAACGGGGGAGCCGCTGTGCGTAGCCTTAGGCGAGCCGATCAAAGTTGATGCCCCCCCCCCGCCATGGGGTGTCTCTTGAGTGCCGTTCAACGGGTTTCCCCCGAAACCCCCGCCCCTGGCCGTCACCCTCGCAGACCCACAAGGCCAACCGCCGTGCGGGTCCCAGTGCCCGCGAGAGGGCGCGGCAGGGCAAGGAGGTCGGCGCAGCGCACCGGGGCAACCCCCGGTCATCAGGCCACGATGGCAAGCTGCAGCGACACCTCGCGGCGAGACAGCAGAGGTGGGCTCCTCGCCGCAACCCATCCCTCCCTCTTCCTCCCCGGCCCCCCCCACCATACACGCGAGCCCACATGCCGTACAATCCCTCCTCTTCTCCTCACCCCCGCGTCCTTTCAGCTTGCTTACACCAGTACTCCTTACCTGCCTGGCCAATCGTTATCATCGTTTAAGTTGACGTATACGGAGGACGTGGCAGCAGCGACCCGCCCAACTCCCCTGCCGCCCGCCCCGCTTCCCCCGCCGTTGCAGAGAGGGCAAGCGGCAGGAGCTGCTGGAGAAGAAGCGGCGGGTGGCAGCGCCCGTGGTGGTAGCCGTGCTGCCCCTTTCTGCGGTAGGTTCAGGGGCGACAAGGGGAAATTCGAGAAGGAAGGCCCGGGCCGGGGCGGGGTCGGATGGCGGGGGCATGCGACGGTCCCCGGGTAGGGTTTGGCTGGGTTCAGACATGCTGGGATCGGCGGAGCTAGACTGGGGGGGAGAGACGGTCGAGCGGGTGCGGTATTGGCGAAGTGCAGGATTGGCGCACGGCCAGGGGACTAGCCCTCTCGCCCATTTGCCTTAATGCCTCAGCATGTTGGGGCGAGACAGCGAACCCTGGGCCCCCTAAGGCTGACTCTCACCCCCGGCGGCTGGCGCAGGAGGTAGACGTGCAGCGCTTCTGGCACGGTCTCCGCCACGCTTGCGAGTACGGCACCGTCGGCGGCGGCGGCGGCGCCGCTGACGCCGACGCCGCGCCAGCGGGCGACATGGAGCTCGACCTGTTGATGGCCGCGGGGCCGCTACAGCCGACTACCGTACACGTCGCTTCCAAGGGGCGCGTACGACTGACGCTACTGCCACCGCCGACAGCACGGAACGACCCGCTGGCTGTAGCAGACCTGGGCAGGTGCGCCGAGGTGTTGGTGCTGCTACTGCCGGGCGGTGAGCCCGCCACCGCCGCCGGCGCGGCGGCCGCCGGCGGCGGCGCCGGCGGCGTCGACGCCGCCGGCCAGGCGGCTCTGGCGGTGCTGCGAGCGATGGGCATGCCGCCGTCCGTGTGCTGCGTCGTCGGCGCCTCCGCCTCCGCCTCCGCCTCCGCTGCCACATCGATGAAGGAGCGGTCCGCGGCGCGGAAGCGGGCGGAGAAGGCGCTGGGGGCGCACCTGGCCGGGGAGCACCGGATGCTTCACGCTGACACGGCGGTGGACCTGGCAGCGCTGTCACGGCACCTGGCAGAACACCCCCCGACGGCGCCGCCGCTGTGGCGGCAGCATCGGCCCGGGATCATGGTCGAGCGGGCGGAGTACGAGCCGGAGCCGGAGGCGGCGGAGGCGGAGGCTGGCCCGGGGCCGTCATCGAGTGCCGCCGCCGCCGCCGGCGGTTCACTCGTGGTGTACGGATACGTGCGTGCGGCGGGGCTGAGCGCCAACCAGCTGGTTACGGTGCCCGGCGCGGGGGATTTCCGGATCCAGTCGATCCACTCGCCGCCGGATCCGAACGTGGCGACGGGGCGGCTGCCGGCGCACCGGGCGGAGAAGGCCATGGATCTGGATTCGGAGGCGGAGGGGGGGACCGGGCCCGGGCCTATTGTGGCGCAGCCGGATCCCGAGCAGGCAGACCAGCTGGTGCGAGTGCCGGGGTGTGGGAGGGGGGACGGGGAGTGCCTGAGAAGGGACGGAGGTACCGGCGGGTAGGGTGAATGACGAGGGCGTCTTTGCGGCTCTGGAAGGCGGGTTCACGGCCCGCCCGCCTGACCCCGCGGGTCCAACCCGACCCCCCTGCACCGCCCCCTGCACTCCCCCCTGCACTCCCCCCCCCTGATTCCGGCCTGCCTCGCACTGCGTTGTAGAGCAGTCCCACCGCCGCCCCTCGTATCCTCATCTCTCCTTGCATACCCACCTTCATCCTCCCTCTCCGCGGTCCTCTGAAACCCTGCGCTGCAGGCTCGTGAGAACGTGCCCGAGCCGGGGGAAGAGGAGCAGACGTGGCCCACGGAGGAGGAGATGGCGACAGCGCCCAGAACGAGGAGGCGGCGCGTCCCTGAGGGTGAGGAGGAGGGGTCGCGCTGCCTGTGGGTGTCCTCCCTAAAAACCCCGAAAATCTCTCGTCTGTGGGTCTCTTCGCTCAACAACACGAAAACCTCTCGTCTGTGGGTCTCCTCCCTCAATCGTCTGTGGGCCTCCTCCCGCAACAACCCAGAAACCTCTCGTCCGTGGGTCTCCTCCCTCAACAACACGAATGCGGCGACGGCATCGACCCCGACTTGGGCGCTCCGTCCCTTGTGCTCGGTCATCGTAGCCACTCCTGCCCTTCCCAATCGGCCCCTGCTGCTGCGAACCACATCGCTGTCCTGACAAGTGTTACACAAACTCCACCGCCAGGGACATGATGTAATCGCCATCACCGGCATGACCGTCAGCATCCCTCTCCCTGCGCAATCGTCACCGCACCCACTTCGCCCGTACCCGCTTCGCCATGCGCCGTACCTCCGTACCGTCGTACCGCAGGCACGTCCGAGTACCAGGCCGCCTGGATCCTTGACGGCGAGGACTACAACGACGAGGATGAGGAGGACGAGGAGGAGGAGGAGGAGGAGGCGGACCCGTACGGCATGGACGCCGATGGGGCCGGCGCAGCCGCCGGGACATCCACTGGCGGCGCTGGCGGCGGCGGCGGCGGCCGGGGGCGAGGCGGCGGCGGCGGCGGCGGCGGCGGTATGGATGACGACGAGGCGCCGGAGCTGCAGCCCATTCCCGACGACGATGACGCAGGTAGGCTGTAGGGCTGGGGCTGGGGGTCGGCCTTGAAGCAGCTCAGGCGAAGTACCAGATGCGTACTTCCCGACGCATGTGTAGAAATACGGACACGATCACAGCGCTTGCGGCGCCGGACATGACCCTGGACCAGTCCCGCTGCCCCGCGGCCGCCCAACAACCACGCCCAACTCCGCCGCCACCACCGCCCTCACCAACTCCGCCGCCACCACCGCCCTCACCAACTCCGCAGCCACGGACGCGGGCGACGGCGCGATGCTGGTAGAGGAGGACGAGGAGGGCTACGGTGAGGGAGCCGACGGGGGCTACGCCGTCGCACTGGAGGCCGCCCGGCAGGCCAAGGCTGCCCGGCGGGGCTCCGAGCAGGAGACCGCGCAGCTGGACTTCCCGGACGAGGTGGACGTGCCGCTGGGCACACCTGCCAGGGTGCGCTTCCAGAAGTACAGGTGCGCCCCGCTGAGGCGGGGGGGCGAGAAGACCCGGTTACACGACATAGGAAAGAGGGGCGGGGGGGGGGCGAGAAGACCCGGTTGCACGGGCCGGGGGGGGGGGTGGAGGTGGAGGCGGGTTGGGGACGGGAGGGTGGGTGGGTTTGGAGGACAGCGGTTGGCGTGAGGCTCATGTGGAAAAGGGTTGACGGGTGGTGGTGGATAGCGACAGTTTGGTAGAAAAGCAGGGGCCATTGCCCCGCTACCCCCAGCTGGCATAGCTTTTGCTTCACCTCGTTCTTGCCACGTCATCTTCGGCCCCCACCCAGGGGCCTCAAGAGCATGCGCACCAGCGCCTGGGACCCCAAGGAGTCGCTGCCGCCCGACTACGCCCGAGTGTTCGCCTTCGAGAACTTCAAGCGCGCACAGAAGCGGGCGCGGGAGGCGCAGCAGCGGACCACCGCGGACCACGACCCGTGCGGCGTGTCGCAGGGTGGGCGGGGGCGGGGTCTAGGCTGGGCTGGGCGGCTGGCGGCTGGCGACAATGGTTTGGGGGGTTAGATGTCTTGAGGCTCGCTCGTCATCCAATATCGGCCCCGGTGACCTCCTCGCGGCAGCCGGTGGAAGGATGCCATTCAAACCCTAAGCGCCCTCCCCCTGCCGACGCGTGCTCCCGCAGGCAGCTACGTGGCCATTCGTATCGCTGGCGTGCCCCCCGCGGCGGCGGCCAAGGTTTTGGCGCACGTGGCCGCCGCCGCCTCCGGTGCCGTTGTGCCGCTGACCGTGTTCGGCCTGCTGCAGCACGAGGCCAAGCTCAGTGTGGTCAACTTCGCACTGCGCAAGGTGGGCAAGCGGGAGGCGGGGAGGACTTTGCAGGCCGTGCTCACGTTCCACGCCGGTGACACCGCCCAAACCCCGATGCTGCCTCGCGTGTTGTTGCCGCCATTCTCCTGGCTGTTCCACCCACCCTGTCACCGCCCTCGGTTTGTCGGCCGTGGATTCGCGGATTCTTTTCTAAATCATCCACCCTGTCTACCCTCCCTCGACCCCGACCCCCAGACCACGGGCTACTCTGCCCCCCTGGCCAACAAGGAGGAGCTGCTGTTCGTGACGGGGCTGCGCTCCTTCACCGCGCGACCCATACTGTCCACCGACGATCCGGGAGCGGACAAGCACCGCATGGAGAAGTTCCTACACGCGGGTGGGTGGCCCTACCAAACTAGGAACCAGACTTAGCTAAGTCGGTGTACCTGCTTAACCCATATAGCCATTTGGTAGGATGGGTGGGTGGGTGGACATATTGATGGATGGGTGGCTTACCGGGCCGCGAGCGCTCGGAGCCTTTTCGTGGAACCTGGATGTGTGCCGCCTGTGTCACGTATACGGTATTACACATCAACTCCGACATAGGGGCAGTGTGCACCACACCTCCACCGCCACAGACCCAACACCCATTCTACGGTTTTCTCCTCCCAGCTTCACCAATCTTATCACTCGCCACCACCCCCCGTCACCGCGCCACCCGCAGGCCAGCACGCCATCGCCTCCGTGTATGCGCCCATCATGTACCCCCCGCTGCCGCTGCTGGCTTTCAAGCTGCAGCCGGAAGCGGCGGCGGGCTCGCCCCCCGCGGTGCTGGCGGCATTGGGCAGCCTCCGGAGCTGCGACCCTGACCGCATCAACCTCAAACGAATCATGCTCACAGGTGGGTGGGTGCGCGGGTTGCCGGGTGGGTGCGTGCGTGGAGGACTCGGGCGTTGAAATATAACGGTGCTATAATCGCTTTTCGCTTCCGTCCGCCCTCGCTCCTCCCTCCAGGAGTGCCTGTTCGCGTGAACCGGCGGCGCGCCACGGTGCGTTTCATGTTCCACAACCCCGACGACGTGCGCTGGTTCAGGCCGATCGAGGTGGGTCGCAGCAGCCGCGTGGCGACCATGCCACCACTGGCCTGGGTGTCGTTCAGCTCAGGGAAGGGTACCCGGGCCGTGGGTTTCGGAGCCACCCCCAGGCATGTCCGCGGCGGATTGTACGTCGGGTGATACCACAACCCTCTCCCTCCCCCTCGTCCTCCCACCCCACGGCACCCCACATCGAACCCAACAGCTCTTCACCAAGTACGGCCGCCGCGGCCGGATCACAGAGCCTCTGGGCACCCACGGCGGCATGAAGTGCCTGTTCGACTCGGCTCTGCAGCAGCGGGACACCATTTGCATGGCGCTGTACAAGCGGGCCTTCCCCAAGTGGCCCACCGACATGACGTTTGCGGAGAGGTAGATGCGCCGCAGTCGGCGGTAATAACAACAGTATTGCCCGAAGCAGCTCTGCGATGCGAGCCTGATGAAGCCAGGGCTGATGGGGATAGGGAGGGGCAGGAAGCAGTGTCAGCTGCCGCGGTGGGGGGAAAGAAGGGGGCGATTTCGTGTGCTATTGTGCGCTGCTTGTGCTACATGGGAGGCACCCGTTGCGTATCAGCAATGGATGTACAGTGGCCCCTCTGCGTCAGCCGTCTTGTATGGACAGCGTACACCACTCGCGAATCAACTGTGTGTATGGTAGACGCTGTGTGGATGAGGGGGAGAGAGAGAGCTCCGGTGGGGTGGGGGCGGAGCTGAGAGCGCTGCAAAGGCGCCTTGGACGGCTGGGTCGGCAGCTTGGGGCCTCGTGAGCTAAGGCGGGTTGGCCTGTAAGGGTGTTAGCGAACACGGGTTGTTACGGGTCGTGTGAGGGAATGCGAAGGTGTGGTGAGCTGGGGGCGACAAGTTGGGGTCCGACGAGCTATAATTTAGCAGTCCGGCTGGTGATGAGTTTGTGAGTTTGTCTGCAGCGGGCCCTTGAGACGTCTGTAGGCGCATGTCTCGTTGATGCAGTTCCGATGTGTCTCCTTGGCGGCGCGAGTATAGAGGGCGCCGCTACTGCAACTGGATGTGTATCGCGGCAAGCCTTGCTTGGGGTCGCAGGAGGACAGCGATGACCGTTCCGCAATCCCCAAGGAATATTCACGCCTTTTGCTATCCGGCTAGCTGTAAAGAGATCATCTGGAGCAGCGCGAATCGCCAGAGTGTCACTCTGTATGCCAGAGGGTATTTCCCGACGTGCGTTACCTGGGCCCCCCTCCCCAGCGGGCGCCCTGCAGAGGACCCCTCCCCAGCTGCGCCGCTACCACTGGCAGGCGCCGAGGTATCGAGGATAGCGCTGATCTCCCACCCATCCACCTGCTCAATGCCTCAGCTACGGCGTTGTTTGTGGCTTGTAGGCAGATGTATGCACGACATGGTAGTCCTGACAGCTCGCAGCCACTGGCATCCTGCTGCTGCTTTGCCGTCCGGCCCCAGCAGACAAGTGACCACCTGATCCCGAAACGCCTTGCAGCAGCTTGCGGCGTGCTCATAGCTTCAAAGCACAGAGTGTCAATTCGCACGGCCCTCCGTTAGAGGACAGGATGCCGGCCATCCGTAATGTTCCCCTTCGTCGGTTTGTCATTGCCTAGCGACCCGTGGTTCACAAAGCCTGGTGGCATCCGTGCACCCGACATAGGCCTTTGATAATTCCTAGCTGTGGCGTACGTTAAACTGGGCGAGTGCATTGAGGACCCCAATCAGTTGCACGGCGCAAGTTGCTCAAGGGGAAGGTAGGTAAAAGCAGTATCAGCGGCTTGTACGCACCTCAGTACCCTAATAGGTCTATGAGCTTAACGTATGACCCAGACGACAACACAGTATCACCTCCGTCTGCTGGTAAACCTGCGTCCTGTCAAGCTAGGTGTTCCGCATTCGACATGTCGTGAGGCACTCGCCAACACTTGAGCGCTCCATATCAATTCGCAGCTACCACTTGTATCACTCATCGACCCTAAAGAAAGACGGCCGCGAAAAACTTGTGCTACTAAACAGAATGGCCATTTGGCAGGCCAGTCTGTTTACGAATTCATACATCTAGGCACATATGGAGCATGGTAAAGAAGACACTGCCAACGTACTAAGCTTGTTGGTCTTGGTATGGTAACAGAATTGGGCGAGAGCACGAGAGATGCTTGCTCGCTGAATATGTCAGCAGGTGTGTGATTATCGATGCAATCGTGGCAATTCCTGGGACAAACTGCTATGTTCCAAACGATTCATCCACCAGTACCCTGGAGCTGGGACATGATTGAACATCATTCTTGAGATGCACGAACTGAGTGATAAATACTCCAAATCCCTTGTCGTATTAATGGTCTTGCATTGAAGCAGAGCGGAAATCGGGTTTCGCATAAGGTGCTGTCGTACAGTAAGGCCCTCGATCACAGCGAGGACCCTTTTATCGGTGCCGCATCCTCAGTTATGGACACTTGCGCTTGCCCCTCTTCCTGTCCAAATTCTTAACAGTAGCCAGCAAAAATGCAGATCCAGGCTCTGTTCAAGAAGTCGGCCCCTGCGGCCCCGGCCAAGAAGGGCACCAGCTCGACCAAGGTGGTCAAGCCGTCTTCTGGCAAGGCCACCAAGGGCTGGCTGGGCGGCCAGGGCGGCGCGGTCAACCTCGACAAGTGGTATGGTGAGTGAGATCGCGAGATCGGGCTGAGACGAAGCCGGGCCAGCAGGTCGTGGGATGCGGCCAGAGTCGACGCATGACGCCAGGGGCTGTATGCTAGAGCGACATAGCCTGGCGCCTCGGCATTTCATAAAGTACCATTTCAATATTCTCTGCGCTGCGGCGCAAGAGGTGGACCTGGTTGCGCTGAGGCGCACCCAGGCTAGTGATCCTCTTTGCGGCCAGTTAACTGAAAACATTATTTCGCTCACTGTCTGCAGGCCCCGACCGTGTGCTGTTCCTGCCCGGCGGTCTCTACGACCGCTCGGAGGTGCCTGAGTACCTGAACGGCGAGCTGGCCGGCGAGTGAGTTGGGGCGCATCCTGCAAGCGCGCTGGGCGCGTATACATGCGGGTGTTCTTCGCCTCCAGTGTAGTGCAGCTTGGAAGATTATTATTCCTGAAACATAATCTGATTAAAGGTTCAGACCCTTATGTGCTCGTCCTTATCGGAAACTCCTTCATGCCGCCGATTACTTGCAGCCTACGGTGTGCTGTGACCCGGTTTATTTTTAATGTGTGATCAATACTAATCAGGATCAGTATCGCGCGGCTGATTATGACCAGCGCTTGTGGCACACTGAATCTCAGCTGACCAGCTTTTACCATGCCCTAACGCTGCAGCTACGGCTACGACCCGCTGGGCCTGGGCAAGGACACCGAGACCGTTGCCAAGTACCGCCAGTATGAGCTGCTGCACGCCCGTTGGGCTATGCTTGCCGCTGCCGGTATCCTCATCCCCGAGGGCCTGCAGGCCAACGGTGCCGACCTGAAGGGCGGTGTCTGGTTCGAGACCGGCGCTGAGATGCTCAACGGTGGCACCCTGAACTACTTCGCCGTGCCGTGGGGCATTGTGTCCAACCCCCTGCCTCTGTTCGCCGTCATTGCCGTCGAGGTCGGCCTGATGGGCGCCGTCGAGTTCTACCGCCGCAACGGCACAGGCCCGGCTGGCTACTCTCCGGGTGAGTTTTAAGGGATCATACCATGGTAACCGTTCTTGTGCAGTTGTGCACCGTAATGAAATGGCTATTTTTCTTACTAACGCCAACCATCCTCAATTACAGGTGTCGGCAAGTTCGACAGCTCCGTGTTCGAGGGCATGGACTCCATCTACCCGGGTGGCCCCTTCGACCCCCTCGGCCTGGCTGACGACCCCGAGGTCTTCCAGGAGCTGAAGGTTAAGGAGATCAAGAACGGCCGCCTGGCCATGGTCTCCGTCCTGGTGGGTGTTGAAAATATCTTTTTTAGGATTAAGCACTGTAGACAGTACATGCGAAGTTTCAACTAAAAACCCCCATATTGTAACCTGCAGGCTTTCTCCATCCAGTCGTACGTGACCGGCGAGGGCCCATACACCAACTGGATCAAGCACGTCCAGGACCCCTTCGGCTACAACCTCCTCACCGTCCTCGGCAACGAGGACCGCGTGCCCACCTTGTAAATGGATTTTCCTGTCGTGTGGTTGTACCATACACCAGCGGTGTGGTGAACGACTGGCGTCCGAGCTGGAGCATGTGCTAGTGCGGTTCCGGAGCGTGATGAGGTTGCATGCCACTCCGCCGGAGGAGATCAAGGAGGGAGACACAGAGGAGCGCTTGTTCTGGATTCACGATTGGGCTTTCGCCTTGTCGTGAGCATTTTTGTTCGAGGGAGCACCTGTCCTGCTGTGGGCGTGACACACGTGCCGGTGGGCTGATGTTACTGAGGTTGCGGACGTGGATGCCATTTGCTGGCGCCGGGGTAGATGCTAACACTGTCACAAAAGTTGCGGGGGTGTGGGCAGCAGCGCGCCTGATTGCAACTAGTGTAAAGCATGTGCGGCTGCTGTTGCTGCGTGTTGCCACTTTCGTGGCGTTTTTCGTGTCTTGTGACACGGGTGTAAGATATCGAGAAGACGATGCGGAGACTCGTTTTCCCTCCAGTACACATACCACAATTCGCCACCAGACAGTTACGATTAGCCACCAGACAGTTACGCTTTCTTGCATCCACTTCTTGACGATGCTCGTACCCGTGCGGTAAATAACCCACTGCACACTCCAGGCCAAGAACGACATGCATCTGCTACCGTAAAGGCTAAACACTCGACATTCCTGTTGGAAGTTGATTGCATGCTATTTGCACGTGAAGGCTGGTTACTAGAAACAGAGCTAAGCACTTGACGTTCCTGTTAAAAGCTGAGTGCGTGTGAATTACACGGGTAGGCTGCTTACAAGCAATACACCAGGGTACTACACGGCAACGCCCCACGGTACGGCAACGGCCACAATTATGAGGACAGCGTGGTGAAAATCGTCTTTCCTGACGTCATTGTGACACTGAAAAAGGCTAATTATAGCCGTTGCTTACCGTATTACCGAGTCGCAGCGTTTATAATACCGGTACCCCAACATAAAAACAATAACAGAAACATTGTTTTGTTTTATCATATAATTGCATCATAAACAAGTGCGTAAACGCGTTTAGATTGTGCCGCTGCCGGCGCGGCATTAAAGCCGAGCAATAGGCCGACGTGAAGGCCACGATGGCCGCTCGCAAACAGTACGCTTGTGACCTTGCTATACGACTCGTTCATGACCAGTATGGCGACGCCGTCGGGGTAAGGAGATGCACGACGCCGCCGACGATTGGGCGCCTGCCCTACTTAGTACCGCGTCGCATGCGTGTGTTTTCGGGGTCTATTCTCTCCATGTGTTACTATTGTGGATACCGGCATGTGCATGAATGCTCAAAATCACACGCCAACCCTGCCGACGCCTCGACTACCTTCACGTCGGGCCTGTCGCGCAGAAAGTGTTCAAGCAGCTCGCGTCGAAAGGCCAGCTGCCACTCGGAGAAATCATTCGGGGTACGAGTATGACACCGGCGATGGTTAAGCATGCCCTGCTCATCCTAGTGCAGCAGAACTGCGTGAACGCCTACCTCCAGCCGGGCGAGGACACCTTACGCGGCCCCCGACCCAGCTTCCACATTTACGAGGCGAACCTCAACCGCGTGCTGCAAATCATGAGGTATGTAAGCTGTGCTCACGTGCGTGTGCTCGACCGCGCCAGCCATCATGCGTGCCGGTCAACGTTTGGGACCGGCGTGGGGTTTGATGGCATGCAGCGTGTCCCTGCCAGCAGAGCTGTGACGGACGGCATCGCGGGGCCTCGTGGTCCGCACCGCGCTCTGGATCCGCACCCTCCGACTATGGCACCGACCACCGTGTCTCTCCTCTCCTGCGTCACCTGTCGTACGTTGTCGCATCCCAAGGGAGCGGGTATGAGCCGATGCAGCCTGCCTCGCCGTCTTCCCCGCCCGCCCCTCTTCCTTCCCTCGATCCACCAGGTACTCCCGGTTCCTGCTGCACATCAAGGACGAGTCGGGGGAGGTGGCGGAGCACATCGTGGCGCAGCTGCTGCAGGCAAGGAGCAGGCGGGGAGGAGGGCAAGGGGGGTGGGCTGGCGGAAGGCGGAGGAGGTGGTCGCAGGGCGTGCCACGGGACAAGGCGACGGATGGGTGGGAGATTGGACGTCTGGCATTTGGGGTGAGGCCTGGGGTCGGGCGCCGGCGCGGACTGGGGGTGCAAGGGGCCTGGGTGCTCGGCGCGTGTATGGGCTGGGGGGTCTGATGGCGCTGGTGGGCTGCGCGAAGCAGTCCCTCCGGTAGCAGCAGCTGCTACCACGGCCAGGCAGTCCTGGAGCAGGGCGCCGCCCATTGACCAGCTTGTTGACCTGTTTCGTACACACGCAACCAGCCGGCCTCCTGTGCTGTGTGCCCCTGGCTGCCGCAGGAGGGGAGGCTCAGGTGGGCGCAGGAGGGCGGCTGGTGTCCGGGGTGTCTGGTGGCCGGGGTGTCTGGTTGCCGGGCTGTCTGCCCCACATGCCGCGAGGGGCACCTGTTGCTGGGTGCAGGGCGGTTCTTGGCTTCCTGCCGGGGCCGGGAGCGGGGATAAGGACGCGCCCACATGGGTACGAAGCGGGGGCAAGGACGCGCCCGTATGGGTATGGGGCTTTATTTCGGTGGTGTCTAGGATGATCCACCCGAGTCGGGGTGAGGTGTCGGAGGGCATGAGGTGCTGCGGGTCGCTGGGTGAGTGGCCCCTCCACCACCAGATGCTGCACCCCCCTGTGCCAAGCGGCTGGTGTTTCGCACAAATGTACGAATGTACGGCGCAGGATGGACCAAGTGCTGGGCAGCGTGGCTGCCCGCATGGCCAAGCCACAGGATGAGGTGGCGGACACCATTCGGAACACCTTCATCTCGCTGGTGCAGGTGGGTGGCCGCGCCAAACGTAATCCTTCACGCGGGCGCCCAGGAGCATTGCACGCCGCACCCCCGTCCGTCACCCGTATGTGTCTCCTTGCTGTTGTGGATGCACGTGTTGGGCGTCTGTCGCGTCGGCAGGCCGTCCACGCTGCTTCTATTCTTATCCACGTTTCGCTGCCGTGCCTCTGGTGGTGGTGGTGCCGTGCCTCCGGTGGTGCTGATGCCATGCCTCTGGCGGTGCTGCCGCGCAGGCGCACTACGTGGAGCGCTCCCCGCCATGCAGCCTGCCGCCGCCGACCTTCCGACCGCACCCCAACAGCGTCCGCGGCCGCAAGGGCAAAGGAGGTGCGCGCTGGGCTGACAGGGCGGCGGCGCAGACCGGTAGTGGAACCGCGGAGGGGGGAGCTGTTGGATGAAGGCTCCGGATCTCACCTCTCGTGCAACAACCACCCAACTTCTCGTGCCCCCAACCTAACCCTTAATGCCCCCAAACGTGACCCCCGAACCCGTGCCCGTCTTTGCGTGGCCCCCTTTTACACCCTCCCGCCCGCGCTTGGGACGCAGCCTCTGGCAGCGAGGCCTACGCGGCGGACCAGGCGGGGGCAGTCAGATCGTACGACGAGGTGAGCTTCGAGAAGCAGCGCTTCAAGGTGCCCGCGGACCTGGCACTGGAGATGTTTGCGGCGGGGGCTGGAGACACGGGCGGCGGCGCCGCCGCTGCCGCCAGGCCGACCAGCGCCGAGGGCGGTGAGGGCGCCGACGGGGAGGCCGGCGTTGAGGACGCCGCCGACGGTGCCGCCGATGTTGACGGCGACGGCGGGGCCGCCGGGGCCGCCGGGGCCGCCGGGGCCGCCGGGGCCAGCGGTGGCGGCGGCGGGGTCGGCGTGAAGCGGCGGGCGGAGGAGGGCGACCAGCTGGCTATCAAGGCGGCTCCTGTCAAGAAGGCCAGGGTGCGGGGGCCAGGGGGGGCCAGGGGGGGCCAGGGCGGGGCGCGGGTGACGGGCGGGCGCTAGGCTGGTGCAGGGTTCCGGTTGGTCCGCCTGCGCGGCAGCCCTTCCCTTCCCTCAACACAGACGGCCAGACACGTCAGCACCGGGGTTCGACCTGCAGCGCATTCAGCAGCAGGCCTCCATGCCTGACCCGCCGTGGCCTGATGGGTTCCGCTAGAGGGACCCCGAGCCGGCAGCCTCCGGCAGCCCGGCCTCAGGGCCGCCCTATCCCGCCATCGCCTCATATGGTGACGAACACGCGCTTCTATCCTACCCCATCCCGACCACCCCAACCACCTGCCGCACCGGGGCTCCTCCTCTCCCGCCAGATGCGTGCCGGCACCGCGCGTCCCGACGTGGCGCCGACCCCCGGGTCGGGGCAGCGGCCCAGCGGCGGCGGCGCCGGTCTGGCCGGACCCTCCTCCCCGGCCGCTGAGCCCGCGGTGGTGCTGTGGCGGGTGAACCACGACGAGTTCAATCGGAGGTTCAGGCGAGTTGCCACAGCAGCAGGAGCAGGAGCGGGAGCAGGAGCAGCTGTAGCGGGAGCAATGCAAAGGGGGAGGGGTTGGGTGAAGGACGGGCGTAGCCGGGGCGGGGGCCGGGAGGTGGGAAGCGCTTGTAGGCGTAGCCAGGGGGTAGGGGGTTCGGCTGCCTGGCAGGGGGCGGTTTGCAGTGGCGGGGGGGGGGGTGTTGCGCAGTCGAGTATTTGCTGGCACGCGGTCCAAAGCCCTCCCTAGAGCTCCTGGGGACGCTAGGCCCGACGCGATACACCGTCTGTACCCTAAACCCGCCCGCCCCGCTCCGCTACCCTGCACCACACCAAGCAGGCACCTGGCCATGGTGGGCCTCATCCGGGAGAAGTTCGATGACGACGCGGCCGCAGTGGTGACGGCAATGCTGGCGGCGGGGCGGCTATTCGAGGGCTCCGTCAAGGTGCGTGACGCCAGGGAGGGGATCGGGCCCGTCTGGGCCCCTGCGGTATTGGGCCACGAGCAAAACGTATTATGCGGCTCGCTGGGCACGAGAGCATCGATGGGGGGAGTTTTAGGGGGCAGGGGGGTGGGCCGCAAAGGGGCGCTTGGCTTGGTGCTGGTGACGAGGAGGGACATGTGTCGCCATGCCTAAGCCGTTGGGCCGCTGCCGCTGCCCCCTCCGTCCTGACTTCCTGCCCCTTGACTCCCTCCCTCACCGGTCCGTCCTGGTGTCCAGGAGGAGCGCAGTGTGCCGCTGAGTGAGGACGAGGTGGAGGCTATGGCTGGCAAGCTGGTGGAGGCGGGTGGGTGGCTGGAGCGATGACGGAGGCGGGATGAGGCGGAGCAGCGTGGGTGCTTGGGTCTCATCCCCTGCCCTCCCTCCCCATGCAAAATGGAGCCTCGCCCTACCCCCCCCACCATCATCTTCACCACCCTCGGTTTGTCGGCTGTGGATTCGCGGATTCTCTTATACCCCCCCCCCTCCCCCCCGAATTCTCCCCCTCCGCTCCGCTCGTCGAATCTCCCAGGCGTGCTGCCGACGCTACCCGGCGCCCAGATCCCTGCCGTACTGCGCACCCTGGCCAACGACTCGTTCGACATGTTCACGCACGTGGGCACGGGGCCGCAGGTACGGCACGCGGGACTGCGCCGGGATGTTGGGTTTGGTGGAGGGAATGGGGGGTTGGCCGGGTTGCCGGCGGGATCGCGGGGCACCATTGGGAGGACCCCGCGTCCTGGCGAACAAGAACAGGCACTCCAGCCAACGCCGCAGCCACCACTCCCCGGTCGTCCAACGGCCTAACCGCCATACCGTACCGCTCGCAGGGCTCGGCCACATACGTCATCAACTCGCAGCGCATCGTCGACCTCATCATGTGGGTGCTGGCTGGGGGCCGCCTTCGGAAGGCGCGCCGTTGGGAGAAGGGAGAAGGGAGAAGGGAGAAGGGAGAAGGGAGAAGGGAGAAGGGAGAAGGGAGAAGGGAGAAGGGAGAAGGGAGAAGGGAGAAGGGAGAAGGGAGAAGGGAGAAGGGAGAAGGGAGAAGGGAGAAGGGAGAAGGGAGAAGGGAGAAGGGAGAAGGGAGAAGGGAGAAGGGAGAAGGGAGAAGGGAGAAGGGAGAAGGGAGCAGGGAGAAGGGAATGTTGACGAGGTATCCCCGACTTCACCCTGGTCGCTCGGATGTCTACTACACACCCACAAGCCGTAACCCTCAAAACACCGACAGCCCGGTCCGCACCCGCCTGCCCCCAAACACATGACGACCCGTGTGCACAAACGCATGACGACACGGACCCCCCCCTTGGACCTCGCCCTTCATCGCCTTTGGTCTGATCGGCCGTGCATTCGCGGATCCTCTTATCCCCCCCTGGACCTCGCAGGCTGAAGCAGGTGGAGGCGGTGGTCAAGTCGCGGTACGACATACCCGGGCTGCGTGTGTTCCGGCTGCTGGCTCTGCGCGGCCAGCTGGAGCAGAAGCAGATTGCCGACTTGACCATGCTGCCGCCCAAGGACACCCGGGAGCTGCTGTACCGCATGCTGTCGGGGGGCTTCGTGTTGCTGCAGGTGGGCGGGAGGGAGCGAGGCAGGTGACCTGGTTCCTTTCCCCCGCCGCGGACCGCGCCCCTATCGCTTCTTCTCCGATCACCCGTTTCCCTACCCACCTCCACACACCCCTCTCGATGCCGCCGCGCAGGACATCCCGAAAACCGCCGACCGCGCCCCCAGCCGCACGTTCTACACCTGGCGTGTCTCCATGCCCTCGCTGTCTGAAGCCACCGCCGGGCAGCTCTACCGGGCGGCAGGCCGGGTGTACCAGCGGCTCAAGTTCGAGATGGAGAAGGAGAAGGAGGTGAGCGGGCATTGAGGATCGCGATGGACGGGTGGGGGCCGGGAGGTGACGGGCTAGGCGGGGAGGGGGGAAGGAATGGGGATGCAGGCAAGCGGGATACGCATGGACGCTCGTGTGGGTGGGACAGGGCGTCCAGGTTGTGCGTGCTGATGCGTTGACGGCACGGATCTCGATTGGCGGGTGTGTAGGGCTTCCCCCCTCTCCTTGTCTAAGCCGTCGCCCCTCAAAACGTGCTTTCTCGCCCTCCCCGCCCCAAGCTGCTGGGTCTGCTGGAGTCCGCCAAAGAGAGTCGCACCGTCACCTTCACGCTCACCACGGCGCAGCGGCAGGCAGTGACGCGGCTGAAGCACGTGTCGGAGGTGATGGAGACCAGCCTGCAGCACCTGGACGAAATGATCGCCACCTTCAACGACTACTGAGAGCCCCGGCGCTTCGAAGCAGTCACCTCCACAATGCCTACGAGGGTCGTATGACGGCCTCAGCCCTTTCATATGAGGGCCTCAGCCCTGTTGAAGCCGTTTGGAGGAGGCGCAGTCGGCTGTGGCAGGAGTACAGGACATGTGGAAGGATGTGAGAGGTGTGGGAAGGGCTCCCGGAGTCGGCTCCGTGTAGAATAGGGCCCATACGATGAGGCTGTAGGACGGAGCTGTTCCGGTGAGCGTGCTAACATGCAAACAAAAGCGGGGGAGAACGCCCTGTACGCCCTGTAGTTTTAACTGTTATGGTGGGCCCCAGGCCCTGTGTGGGTGGGGGGGGGGTGCGTCGCAAGATGCGAATGAATCGGTAGATGGCGGGGCTGTTGCGGTGGGGCTGTTGCGGTGGGGCTGTTGCGGTGGGGCTGTTGCGGATCATACTGAGGGCGGTGGCGCGGTGGCTGGGCGCCGCAGTGTCCTCCCCCTGGCCGTGTGGCTCGCTGGCGCGAGGGTACTTACATACAGGCTGCCCGGGTGCTGTGACCGTCCGCGCATCGTTGGGCGCCGTTGCCTGGGGCTGTCTCAGGGGCGGATGTACAGAGTGGAGGCGAGGGAACGAAGGGGAGCGGAAGGCAGGCGGGCAGGCGACTCCCCTTCAAATCCTGCTGCTGCGCCAGGGTGTGGGCCGCCACGAGTCGCACGGCTTTGTGTTACAACATTAATAAAAACGGTCTTACGATGCACAAAGCCGCTTCAAGCTACGGTAGCACCACTGCACCGTTCCCAAGTGCGGCCGCCAGGGGCCACCACTGCTGCATGCTGACGCTTGTCCGTTCGACGTCGCAATCAGGCTGCGCCGCATTCCTTCTCTCCGAGGCGACGCATCGTCTCATTGGAGTCACCGGGAGGGTGCTGGCAGCCTCTTGACATCCGAGGATGCGAGTGGGTTCGCCAAAAGCGAGGCGCAGCGGGGCTCGCGCGCCGACGTCCCCGACGGCAGGTTCTGTAAAACCCAGAGCCTCCGCAGCCCCAACCTGCTCCATGCCTCACTCCTTCGGTGCGTGGTGCCCACCATTCCAATGCCCTTTCGTACGCCGCCGGTGCGATACTGACACTAAAAAGTTCCGCACCCACAGGCCAGCAGTTTGATCTGGACGGCCCTCAGCTCTGCTTACTGCGCGAAACGACCGGTGGCTGGTATGCTGCGTCTGCTACGACGCGGGCCGACACCGGGGGTAGCCCCACAACCAGCAAGGGCCCAATCAGCTTTGGCACTTTAGCGATGGTTATTACCCCCATCTCCTCTTCCTCCTCCTCCTCTTCCTCCTCCTCTTCTCGTCCTCCTCCTCCTCTTCCTCCTCCTCCTCCTCTTCTCGTCCTCCCCCTCCTCTTCCTCCTCCTCTTCTCGTCCTCCCCCTCCTCCTCCTCCTCCTCCTCCTCCTCTTCTCGTCCTCCCCCTCCTCCTCCTCCTCTTCTCGTCCTCCCCCTCCTCCTCTTCCTCCTCCGTTATTGCCCCACCTCCACGCCACGAAAGAGCTCTGCCATCCTGCAGCGGAGTTGCCACCTGACAGGAGCTGACACGTAGAACGACCCAGGCAGTTGATGCGGTATGCCCCCCCATCCACCGCGCTCGGCAATGTGGTGCAGCCCCCGACCTCAACCTCTTTCCCCCGCATCAATGAATACATAAAGGAACCATGTTCTTGTCAAGCAATGCCGCAAGCCTTCCCGTACACCCAGCGGCCAAACCCTAAAACCCAAAACCCCTGGGTTGCGGAATGCCTCCTGCCAGCCCACCTAGCATTCCAGTCCACTTTCTTCCCACTCCTTCAGTACACGTCATCCGCCAGCTTTCCCCCTTCGCAGTTCCACCCGCTCCTCCTCCATGTAGCCGACATGTCGGACAGGCCCACGACATGCCTGAAATTCTCTCTTGCAAATAGCGTTCACGCTTAGCGTGCATTACTGCGCGCTAACCTTTCCTCCGGGACCGCCTTCCGAGACACATCCCAGACCCATTCGACACCTGAGCAATACCAACCGAAGTTCCTGTGGCAGATGAATTTGGTCTGTCGGCAGGGCTCACGGGTGGCGTGGGACACGCGAAATCAAAACATAAATAGATGTGAGCCGGTAGCAAGCTAGCAACGGCCTCACATTTGCAGCAGCCGCATCGCAGTGTAGGACGAAACAACAACGGCATACAACTGCTGGGATAATCACCACCACGACATCAGCGAGGGACCTGCCAACACGGTACGGCAGGTGGAGGGAGCAGCAATCACCCTCGCTAGGGCTGTGTTCACGGCTGTCCTCGCTCGGGGCCGGCAACTATACGAAATAAATTGGCAGCTGAGCGCACTTCGTACGAGGCTTGTGTGCACTCGGCACCCTATCAACCTGGTGAGCGAGCGACGAACCCACCGCGACATGCCATGACTCAGCACGAGAGCAGCTACACGGAGGGGGCGGAAGAAGGTTAGGGAAAACTCCCTGCCGCCTGCCCAAAAGCTCCTCCGCCGCCCTGCTCCATTATTGCACCCTCCCCCCTTTTGATTGCTGATGCTTTCCTCATGAGCATCGAAACGACGCGCCGCTCGGAAGCCGCGCCACCAGTCAGATGCAATGGCACGAGCGGGATACAGCATCTCCTGAATCGTGCTGAAACCGGGCCCGCTACCCACAGCGGCGCCGCTTCCGCTCGACCGCCAGGCGACGGCAACCCACAGCTGCACCGCGGTAATTCAGTAGCAGGTATGGCAATGCGAGACAGGGGCAGTACCACACGCAGTACCCCACAGCCCTGCCAATCCGTGAAAAGGCCAAATCCTCCGGCAGGCCTCGCAGGACTTAGAAATGAGCAGCAAAACAAACGCTTGCACCTCGGGGCACCGAATAGAGCGAAACGGCCCTACAGCGTGCCGTACGGCGTGCCCCACCGACGCCCATAACAAATGTACTTAGTATCAGCCTACACGTGTTTTCCCCCAACTTGACACATCGTCACACCCACAAACTTGTTGAGAAAGAAATAACACTCGCCCGCAACGCCTGACGGAAACATGCAGACAGCAGTCGCACTTGTACTCCCCGCCGGCCCGCCCTCTGTGGCTGAGGCCTGGGCTCAGCAGGCGTTTTGGGGCCCTCTTGTGGCTTTCCGCAGCTTCCGCCGCCCCTGCTCGGCCGCCAGGTGACGGCCAGGGCGGCACGCTCCAACTGGGACCGCCCTACCACTCGTTGCTGCCCTCGCGCGGCAACCTACGCCTGGAGCCACACACATCTCACATCCACGTACCTGACGTCTGGCACCCGCTGTCGGGCCCTCCCTCGCTCGGGGTCCACAGAGGTGCGTTAGCCCACTGCCAATCTGCGACCCTCCCGTGGCGTGTGTTGGGATGCCGCAGCCGTTGGTGACGGCCATATTGGCGGCGCTCCGAAACCCGAAGTGCCACACGGCCGTGTCGTACAGGCTACGAGCATGCGGGCAGCAAGCAGCAGCAGCGCCATAACCATCGGTTACCGTCGCAGCCGCCGCAGCCGCATCATTATCAGCAGCAGCGTTCGCCTTGTCTCTTGCGCTACATGTCGCCCAGCGGCCTCAGCAGAAACGTCTTCATGACGCCCTTCCCCTTGGCCTGCGCGCAGCGCACAAGGGAAAAGGCAGCGGCAGCGGCCCCAGCGGCGGTAAGTGACTTTCCCCCGCGCTCGAGTCCGGAGATGAAAACACGCGAGCGGTGCACCGGACCCATAAGCTGCACCCAAATGGCTACGCGAGGGGGCCCAAAGCAGCAGCATAATGCCCCGCATGATCGCATTCCTGCAGCCCCCCTCCATGCACCGCACTTCCGCCCATCACGAGCCCACCTCGACGCCGCCCGTGGGCTCCCACGCCTCATCCGACACCAGGTCGTGAGTAGCCTCGCTGACGTGGATGGCTCCGGGCACGCCGGTGCTCTCCATGCGGCTGGCGGTGTTAATGGTGTCGCCGAAGAGGCAGAACCGCGGCATGCGTGTGCCCACCACGCCGCTCATGGCGGGACCGGAGTGGATGCCCACGCGCAAGCGCACGGGCTCGCCGGTAGTGGGCAACCGTACGGCGCTGGCGGCGGCCAACAGCGCCTGGGAGGATGCGAATGTGTGGGAGCCGTGGCATCGACTGGTTGGTGCCGGATAGGCGGGTGGACTGAGAATTTTGGTGCTGGGGGGAGCAGGTGCACCCTGTTCGATGTCGGGGTGAGCTCAGCCGAAGCCTGCTCTGAACAGCGCCCCACAACTGCAGCAGTCCAATGCCAAGGGGCAGTCGTCCCGCTGATCACCGTTTGCGCATGATGCTGCGCTGCTGCCACCGCCGACGTTTCTCAACCGTGGCACATCTTTTGGCACGGCTGGGCGGTCCGTCCGTCGGCCCCAGTGCCTACGTATCGAAATAACCCGCCCACGGTGTCCTTCGTTACCCCGCGGCCCCACCTTTGCGAACTACGCCTCACCTTCCCCCCCTTCCCGCTCCCGCCCTTCACCCCACCTTTGCGAACTGCGCCTCACCTTCCCCCCCTTCCCGCTCCCGCCTTCACCCACCTTTGCGAACTACGCCTCACCTTCCCCCCTTCCCGCTCCCGCCCTTCACCCCACCTTTGCGAACTACGCCTCACCTTCCCCCCCTTCCCGCTCCCGCCCTTCACCCCACCTTTGCGAACTACGCCTCACCTTCCCCCCCTTCCCGCTCCCGCCCTTCACCCCACCTTTGCGAACTACGCCTCACCTTCCCCCCTTCCCGCTCCCGCCCTTCACCCCACCTTTGCGAACTACGCCTCACCTTTCCCCCCTTCCCGCTCCCGCCCTTCACCCCACCTTTGCGAACTACGCCTCACCTTCCCCCC